>VZRX01004692.1:2030-14865 GCA_013398075.1 Notiomystis cincta
GGATTATGGCACCTCCCCAGCTGCCCCTCACGGGAATGTCCCAAGGATATGGCCTTCCCAGGCTGGGGGTTTTACACCTGAGCCCCTGTGTGTGAGGGAGGATGGGTGTTCACTGCCTGGGACCAGAGGTGACACCACAGCCCCAAAACTCTCCTCCTCCTCCCTTCCTGGTTTGGGGAGTGTGTGCAAACATGGCCTCAGCAGATGAGCCAGTGGGCTATGGCCTCCCCCAGGCCGAAGGCAGCCAGAGCTGATTGTCAGGACAGCTGCTGGGTTTGGCATCCTTGTGGATACATTCTCCTGCCTCAGTCTTGTTTCCTTGTCCCTAGAGCAGAGGTAGTTGGACAATAGTGTCACCTTTATGGTATCTCAGGTTCTGTCAGGCAGCTCCAGTGCCAGCCCAAAGCTGCCATCAGCTGAAGGAGGGGTGGGCTTGGGTGGTCTCAACCTCTTTATAGTTTAGCTGTAATGGGTAAAACGTGTTACATGACAATGTTTAAACCATTGACCATGACATTTCAGTCTCTCACAGTCATTTATTATGGATATGAAGAAAACAATATGCATTTTGCTACACAAAACAATTTTCCTGTAGTGATCTGGCTAGCCTGATCTAGAGAGTAAGCATGAAAGATAGTAAGTATGAAGCAAATCTACTCTCATAGGACAAGATGTGATTTGTCATATTTTTGTGTAGTCTTGTACAGAGTAAAAATGCCTGACTGGCAGAACTGATGCATTGGCAAGACTTCACGTGCCTTCAAATTAGTTACACTGGTTTAATCTGACTACAGTTCTCAGCTCTTTAATATCAAGTTCTCGGAAAAATTAAAATGTTTTAGAGGTTTAGGATCATAAAGCTCCTTTGCTTTAAAGATGACAACATAAAAAGCAATTAGAAAACTGTCAAATGAATATATGTCTTCCAAAGCTGTGATGCACTTAAAAGAACTAATTTCAAGGAAAACTTCCATGCTGAATATAATTATTACTAATATGCAAATCACAGAGAAATTCAGGCAAAGGTCTGCATAGACCAGCTGTTTGTCAAATTACTTACAAATGTAGCCCATGATGGTTTAACATAGTATGTGACTGTTTTCCTGGAGTTAATGGTGATAGTGGACATTGTGAAAAGGGCAATGGGAAATGATGATGGTCACTTGCTTCAGTCATTCCATGCTCAGCAGCATCTGAGAGCCTCTTAAAGATGAGACACAATTTCTACCAACAGTTAAGTAATTGAGGTTTACAAAAATATTACAAAGTTTTTTGGTTTTAATTTCTCATCTGCCTATGCCTTCCCTAAATAAATACAAGATTAATTAAATTCTCCATATCAAAAAACAGAACAGAAGTTTAGAATGTTTCTGATGCAGTTGGACAGTGTTAAATCTGTCTTTGACCAGTGTCAAACATTTCAGCACTAAGGTGGAACCCAAATGTTGTTCCATTGCTTTGAGTAAAAGGGTAAATGCAAAATAGGATGTATTTTGGGGATCAAGATCAGTGGGCACTTACTTAAAGTAGTGAGTTTTGATATGGAGAGCTATGCTGAGAACTAGCTATCTAGAGAGCCAGTATTCTCAATAAAACTGATGTTTACTAAACTATATTATACAAGGAAATAAAACTTATTTTAGAGGAATTTTACACTCATCTACTCCCAAAATGGCTTGCTCACCTTCCTTCAAGCTCAGAGAGTTCTATAACCATGGTGGTCTATTCCATTTTAGAAATTTTAGTCCTTAGAAATGTAGCTCATACCACAGTACAAACCCTGGAAAAATACTTGGTATTATCTGATTGTTGTTGTTTGAAGTAAACATTTTGTAAATGTAGGAATATCTCTTATCAATGTAAGTCTTGCTTTATGTTCTTTAAAGAAAGTGCACAACTGAATTGCTGTGATTGCAGGAGGGCTAATTTGTTTCCCTTGTTCACTGAGATAAATAAGCTTATATCAATGACAAGGGAATAAAGGTTATGGGTAGAAATAGCTGGCACATCCCTTTTAGATGATAAACAAATGTTTATTTTTCTTTTTTTAATTTTGGAATTAGAAGGGAGGTAGGACTCAGCTTCTAAATTGAAAATTTAACCAGATAAGTGTAGAGACTTCATTTTGGTACAGATGTTCTTAGGCATACTAGCTCCTACACACAGTGCAGAGCTCTTTCCAATAACTTGTCATGATCTGACAATTCTTCTGTAAAACCAACAAATTGTCTTCTGCTTCCCAGTGCCACTTCCCAGAGGAAGGAAATCAAGGGATACTTGATTTTTTGATTATGTTTCTGAGGTACACGTTTAAATCAGAAGAGAAAAATTTTACTACCTAAATTAGGTCTGTGTTATTATCTTCTTGGATATTTAGCTCTGCATCAGTGAAGAAGTAGCATTAAAGTTTATAAATTTTCATCAGTCATTAAAGCAAAAGATTAAAAGTATGGGTCACTTGTTATCTTAATTAATACCTACTTGGTGTTTTCCAAATGAAGTGTCAAGAAGTAAAGGGCACATCTGTGTTCAATTAATGCATTTGCAGTATTTCTCCCATAACGCTTCCTAATCCCCTTTAGAAATTCTGTGTTCATTTGGGGAAGAAATAATTTTCCCTGATACATATTCAATGTGATTTTTTTTTTTTTTTTTGCATATAGTACTGATTTAGGGTTCTATTCTGTATCCTTTCTGAAGTCTAAACATTCTCAATTTAATATAAAATAGGTCACACTACACATGAGAGAGGGAAGCATATTTTACTTTCTGAATAAATTTAACCTGGTCAAATACATTCTGCAAGTTGAATTGTATTTTTTTAAAATAAAAATTATAACTGTTAACCAAACTGAATAACATTTCTGTCTAGAGAATGTTTTATGTAATTAACAGAACAAGATCCATCATTTAATGAACAATTTAGAGTTCAGCATAACTGTTGCTCAGTGATGTTCTTTGCAACACAAAAATACATTACTGATATGACTATTTGTAATATGCCTTAGTGATTTAATAGCATCTTAGCTCTTTGGGTGCTTTTTCTTTCTAATGAGAAAAAATTACATGCTTTCCTAGCTGTTTACTTATAGTACAGATTTACCATATTGAGCTTCTATGCTTAGATTCTTTGCTGGACTACAGTCAGCAACATGATAAAGTAGAAAGATTTTTGATGGGTAATAATTGGATATAAACAAAAAAATTATCAGATGGCCTCTGCTTTTGCATCTCTTGAAGGAAAAATCTTCACTGAAAATGGTGATCTTATCTATGGGTACATGAGACAGCTGCTTGAAGATCATGATGCCTTTATGCCTTTCATCCCTTTTGCCTTCATTAGATCAAGAATTATTGTTTCTGTATTCACAATACCACTATTTTTGTGCCTCTTTTTCTCTCCTAATATTCCTTCAGACCTGAAATTATGTTTTTGACATCAGCTGTTAGACACTTATACTGAACATATCAAGTACAGGCATAAAGTATAGTTTATTTTAAAATAAAGCATGTATGTGTGTGGTCCCATATTATCATGTCTCATGCGACCCTCTCCACCCCCATCCTGATATTGCTGCGTTAATTAAGAATGAAAAATTGTACTTAACTCACACTTACCAACTTGTGTTTGATGTGAGTGGAAAGATAGACAATCATACTCTCAAAGAATGTCCCCGTGTTTAATTTTTTAAGAGGCACCTCCCCCTCACATTCCTGACAAGGTGTAGAATCTTTTAGCTTTCAAGAAAAAGTCAGCAGTGGAAGTCTGGAAGTCGAGATGGGCAGACTGAGTAGGTCAGTGGTAGAGATAAGCAAATTGTCAACCCCGGTGCAATTGAAGCAGAGCTCGATGATCTTAAAGATATCAATACCAACCTAAATGACTCTACAGTTCTGGGATTTTTAAACAGTTATCTCCACAATATTGTTCAAGATTACATTCAAATGTCATATAGGTCAGTAGAAAGATTTTTCACTACCTCTGGTTAGGGACACAGGTAACGTACAGGCTTTCAGTGGTGAAATTCTTTTCATTCTGCATGAAAATCACAGAAATCAGTCTACTTTTAAAAATTATGCTAGGGCCACAAATGTTTGTACTCTTACAGACACTAGCAATGCAAGGTACATAAAGAAGGGAGACCTCTATAGTTCTGCAGGGTGAGATCAGATCTACTGCTAAAAGCACTATAGTGTAATAGTCTTCAGGAGAGAAACAGGGTGAGTAAGAAGCAGTCTCCAAGTTGAGCAAAATCTTACTTGTACTTGAAAGTAGAGGATTGTTGTGGAAGATAAATAGTATTATAATATAGAAATTAGGACTAACTGTACTGGTTCATGCTATATGGTGAATTGTCTTATAGTTTAATCAATGAAACAGTAAAATTCTAATTGTCCAACTAAAGCATGGAAAGAGTGTCTTTCAGTTCTTGGACAGAACGAGAAGGCAGCTGGAGTTGCACTGGATGAGGGGGAACATAGGAATTAGATAGTCACAGAAGGTATTGTCTAAAATTATTTTTAAACTGCCTATACTTCTAAACACTTGCATGGGAGTGACTGATTTTAGCTTGTTACAGGAAATACTGCATTTTTCACAGTGGATTCCAAAAGATACAAATAGTATGTTTTACTAGAAATACATGGTTATTTTGTAACCAAATAAAACAGTTGTTTAGCATCTTTTCTGGCTTGGCAAGATTAAGACAATGTAAAAAGCCTGATTTCTCTTGTGCTAGAACAGCCTTTCCAACTAAGAAACTAAATTACTACAAATTTGATCGCTTTTTCAGCTAGCAAAGATTGTTTTATCTCATAGGTAAAAGATGGGCCACTTTGATCATTTGTCCAAAGTTCCACAGTTATATTTATTGCAGCAAATGCTCCTAGAAATTCACATACCTTTCAGCTAGGTCTTTAAAGACTCGTAGTTCTATGCATCTGTAATCACTGGTGGAAGAAATAAACAATATACCTGAACAAAGAGGAAAAAAGAAAAGGGTATATATGATTTTTTTCTAAAGCACAGAATTTCCCAGTCTGTGTTTCCCAGAAGAAAATATACTTCCAATTAAAAATAAAAAAATTACTTGAGTTAGCATCAGACCACTAAATATACACAATTTGCAGAATTAACCCCCCAGTCCAGTTGCTGTGGAGCACTGTATCAACACAACTGTTACAGGTTAACACACAATACATTCATTTTTGTAATCCTTGTGCATTAAAATTTCAGTAAATATAAATCAACGATGCTGAGTTGGTTCTGATAATTCTTAGTTTACACATAATGAAAATAATTTATTTCTTACACTAATTTGTATTAAAAAAATTTAAAAAATCCTGGAATAAATGATTAAACAGATTTGACTGGACTTCAGTTTGGAGATTTTAGTGATACAGTTGTTCTTGAAAGATGATGGAAAAATTAAGCTACTCTGGGTTTTGTGAAGTTTCACCAGAAATAAGCAATTCAAGTTGTTCATGAATTGTTGCCTATTAAAATAGACTGGGGTGTCGATTTTACAGGAGATAACTTTGGCTAGAAGTCCTGTATGTGGCCCTAGAATATGAAATGGCTGAACTGTGGCAGGTAAAGAACTGATTGCTCTTGTTTTGAATTGTTTATTGATCGTGCTGAAATATGACATCTACCTCAATATTACAGCAGAACTTGTGCTGTGATAAAATAAGTGATACCCTTGATATACTTTAAATTCAGTAATATATTCCTGCTCTGTCAGACATTTGTGCTCATTCAGTTTTAATAAGTTCTTACTTATCATGAGCTAATTAAGTAGCTCAGTCTCAGCTTTCCTTGTGATGCAAGAATCAGCTATGGTCTTACAATGCTCCTGGTAAATCTGAGTCATGCCTAGATCAGAAAAGTATAGAGAGGAAGAATGTGGTTGAATTTAGGTATATTAATTCATAATAGTCACCTAAGAAAAGTGATGTGACCCCACATATTTTTATTTTTTTTGTTTTTAAACTTAGGTTCCTGTCAGTTCATTAGCATTCAAAGGCTGTTTGTGTATCTGTGTTAGAATCAGTAAAGCTGAAAATATAGGCCACTGCTGTGCTTCTTCTTCAAACTGATCCATTTCCTCTGTCCAGTCTGAATGTGAGCTAGACAAGCTAAAACCAGAATTTCCAGATGTTGTCTATACTTGAATTACTTCTAATATCCACTTCAGTTACTTCTAATGTGTGGGGCTGCAGTGCAGTTGCCACAGAAATTCTGTTGAAGGTGGGATGCTGAATCCTGATCTATGGCATGGTCAAAATAACTGGCATGGTGGAAAACAAGGATTTATACCTGGCCTGGTTATGTTGCAGTATTAGAAATGGTTTTGATAAATCTGACTATCCTTATCTGTCAAGAAACTTGGCATGAGGATTCAGGAATAGAATGTTGTGCAATACTCCAGTGTTGTTCCATGTGACTTGGCTATTTGTTATGTTTATTTATTTAAAAATAATCACTTCTGTTTTGAGAGAAGTCTTAAGGAAAGGTGTTCTCCTCCCCTGTGCCTATTTGCAGTTCATTGTGACTGAGTATATGACCTATGGAGAGGCTTTTTTGCATGGTGCAGAGGACCTGTTATCTGCAATATAATGGAGCTGATCAGCTTCAGCATCTCCCTCCCTCTCCTAAGCAGTGCAGGTGAGTGGATCTAAATCACTGCCATTCATGTGATTTGTGTCAATTTGCATTTTGATATATTTTGGAATATGTAAAAGGAGAATGAGTTCCTGCATGATGTCATAGCAGTTAGATGCTCATATGCAGTCCCCTGTCTAATTAAACTGAGCCTTTAATTGGAATTTAGCTGACATGTTTGCTTGTAACACGTAAGTTAGGAAACTTTCCATTCATGCTTTACCCACATAGCAGTGTGCTGTGGTTCATAACTAAAACTGAACAGATTATGTGTAAATCTGTGTATAGGAAATAATTGTCTGAGTAGGGTATTGCAAAGCATAGAATAGCTTTGGGAGAAAAAAATTGAAATGTAAAAGAAGGAGAAATTGCCAAAATAATCTTCTAAAGCTTTAAGTCAAAACAGGCAAATTATTATAAGCAATAGATAGTAATTTTTAAAATTTTTAACAGTAAGGTCCATGACTATCAGGGCAGGCTTAAAGCTTGAGATCAGGGTTTTCCTACACTGGATCATGGTTTTCTTGTGGGACATAGCTCTGTTAGATATATATGACTTCGGTGCTGGGCTGGATGAGCGCCTGCTGTTTGCTGACTTGCAAGATGCTGGTGTGAAGTTACCTAGACTAACTTTGCAGTGACTTTGGACATACTTTAGAAGGAGTGGAAAATCTCATATTAGTATTAATAGACTACTTTTTACTGGAATCACCTGATTATTTGAAAATTACCTAAGGCATATGAAAGATATATACTGAAAAAAGTCTCCATTGCAAATTTTAAGTTTCTGTCCCTGAATCAAGAACCACAGAAATGTTAACGAGAGTACAACTACTGTGTAGCGTAACATGAGTATTACCTCAAATATTATTTTTAAATGTATATTTCAAAACAATATTGGTAAATGAAACTAAATACTCAAAGAGTGATAAAGAGGAGGATTCTTCCAAACTATGTCAAGGTGTCTCTATTTCTGTGTATGGGAACTGTGAGAGATACTTTAGTCCAGTAGGAGAATACGATGGAGAAAGTGAAAAATGACATGATGACAGGTCTAACTTGGTTCATTTGGTTTTAAATAAAACCATTCTTAAAAAATTCTGTTGCTGTTTATTTTACCTTTTCCATCCTTGGCAAGGTATGTATCTTTTTAGGTCAAGTATCAATGGGGTTTCTTTAGTAATTGCTTCTTTTTTTCATTTTGTCATTGAATAATAGCTTAATTACCACAGTAAATCTCCATCCTAACTCCTCTGTAAACAAATTAGACCTCTCCTTAGGTAGGTTTTCCTCTTCTAGTTTTATCCCTTTCATCCAAATTCCTTAATATATATGTATAATGTATATAATCTACTTCTGTGTTATGAACAGATCAGTCCCTTTTTCATTTGACATTACCACTTTTTGTTCTTCCTCATTTCTCCAGGGCATAATGAAGTATTTGTCACTTCTGCACAGGGGAGAGGGCTTTAATGAATTGCACAGGGTGTGCTCTAATTGACAGTAATGCATTCTGTACATTTTTGTAATTAAGTCTGTAGAACTCCTTCACCTGAGGTGGATAATTGTTCCCTGAATTATGCCCTTCTATTTTTATCAGTTTGCCTTTTCTTAAAATTTAAAGTCATTGTCACATGAATGTATTCTTTAATCAGCATATAGTAATCAATATCATCTACTGCTTCAAAAATAACTGACTGATGTAAAAAAAAATAAAATTAAAATACATAGACCATAATACAGACCCAGAAACGATTTCAGAAAAATTTCCAAATGTTACAGAAGCCATTTTCAGTGTATTTCAAATTGAAAAAGCCATTAAAAATATATTCTTGGCCTATTTAATTAGTAATTTCAAGATAGGTTAAATTCATTACTGTGCAGAGGGTCAGTAAAGTCCAGGAATAAATTAGATCCAATTTAAACCCTTTGGGTCTGATTCAAAGCTCTTTGAAACCACTGGAATATTTTTCTTTGAGTTCAGCACAAATAATAGTAATTAATAGTCTCACTCTGAGTAGCTCTTGAGTGAAACAAATAATCAAATATGATTAAAAAACTTCAGCTTGGCTTAGATATTTCAGTGGTAGAACAGCACCAAAAGCTGAGGAGACCAGAACAGGAGGTTTGGTGCAGCAGTGCTCCGAGGAGCTGGGGTCTGTAGTGCACACAGAAATGACATCAAAAGCTCAATTAGCTTGGTTCTTGATAGAAGGTGAGCTGTCAGCTCTGATTTTGGCTGTTTGAAAGGCTTCTGTTACCTGTAAAAACATGATGGGTATTTAGGCTGGAGCAAGTCTTTAAGAGCCTTTTTTTCAATGTTGTAGTAATTAGTTGTTAAAGGAGAACTAGCTAAGATGGCATTCAGTACAATTCCTTTTTAAACCAACTATAGCATGTTATGGAAGCCAATTAATTGTGAATTTTTATAATCCTGAAAGATAAGGCATTGTTTACAAATGTATGAAAATTTCTTTGTGTGGTGTATGTACATTTTATAGTTGCTTAGAACTACTTTTATCTGGTAAAAAAAAGGGAGAAAAATAAATCAAATGTATTAACCAGGGAATAAATTGGAGAAAAATCAGTTATAAAGTCTCAGCCTGGTCTTGCTTTAATTTATATAAAGCACTGAAAGAAAATTTAGACATCCTCATGTTGGTAAGTTGGTACAGTTCTTTTTATCAACACAAGACAATTTGTTGTAGTAAATTGATCCAGTAGCTTTAAATTAATACAAATTACTGGAATGATGAATCACCTGGAGTTTTGCTATGAAGTAAATCTTTACATTTAAATCCTTTCACTGGAACAGCAATTCAATAAAATACATAACTCAGTGATAATATTAGATGGGATCAAGTACGCTTAAAACATTGCTATTTGTTTCTTTATTACTAACCTATAACATTTCACTATTTACATCATATATTGGATCTGGGCAAGGCATGAATTTTAGCCAACACATGCGTTTTCACATTTTGTTATTCCAGCAATTCAAACTATTCAATCAAATGATTTTTTTTTTATTCCATGCTAGTGAATTCAACTCAGGTTTGCATGTACAACTGTTTCTATAGTAACTGATTCACTACAAAGGAGGCAATAGCAGTTTGAATAACAATTAAAAAAGAAAACCACAATAGGTGGCGTAACCAAATAAAGGATAGTGTAGGAATGTTATAAAACTTTATTGACAGTAATTTCAGAACGCAGAGCATTTGTAAAGAATGTATGGATGAAACACACGATTCCAGAAAATATATTATGTGGAATAGTGGTTAGTTTAGAGGGAAAATAGAGATTAAATTAAGCAAGTGTTAATATAGTAGTTAGAATACTGTTGAAGAATAAGCATTCCATTGAAATTCTATGTTTGATAGAAACTAACGAGTATTTTGTTTCAAGATAAATATTGCTCAGATGAGGGATGGAGTTTTTGATGGGAGAATAAACAGTTACATGCCTGTACCAGGCTGGCTTAACCACCTTTGTCAGAGTAGAAGATGCCTAGAGGCTAAATTACCAAGGAAACTTAAGTCTAAAAGATTTTTTCTTTTTTTAAGGCATCCATTGTAATTTTCTGTTCTCATGTTCTCATAACTGACTTATTGGATTCCCAGGACTAGTTCTTGTTTTTCTTAATTTATTTTTTTTTTAAATTTTAATGTATAAATTTGAGAGTTCTAATTTTCAATATACAAGAGCAAAAACAAAAAAGATTTAACCCTCTGGTGGTTGGGTGAAGCAAGAGAGTTTCACTCCTTTCTGGTGAGGAGAAGTTAAAAAAAAAATTTAAACATTGAATTTGTGCTTAAAAAATGAAATCCCAAAGTAGAAAACAGGTGGTATTTTGTGGTGCTTTTATTGAGGTTATTAGAGTATTTTAGTCTACAGGCTTCACATTCCTTTGTGTGGATGCCTCTTATTGTGGACAGGTAGCATCTAGAATTTTCTCCCATTAACTTCTTGGGGAAAAATAGCAGCGAATTTAGCTATAAACTTTATAGAATGCTTTAGAGCAGCTTCCTTGGTGTATCTGAGTGCTAATCACTTCCTTTCTGATGAATTTTCAGGATATCAGTTTCAATGTCTTCAAACAATTTTCTGAGAAATTCTCCACACAAAGAGTAATGCCCACTAACAGAGGAAGTGTTGAAGGCTGGCCTTTGGCAGCGAGGTTATTGTTTGTTACATCAGGTCACAATACACACTGGATTAGGTTAAAAAATAATTGAGACTTCTGGATTAAAGTTAGGTTGAATCATGCTGACAGTACTGAAGAAATACTATTTATATTTCACATTAATGGCATAACACCTTGCCCTCCACATGCCTTTATGGAGAACATTGTTGTGATATGAATGGAATTTAATGAATATAGCCACTGTTGACTTAAATTATACTCACTAATACAAAACTGAAAAGTACTTCAGATGTGTTACATACAGTATATCTCTAATTATGAAGATTTCTGTTGAACATTGTCAGTATTTAGAGAGTTTATTTCCGTGTCCACATCAGGAAAAGACATTTTATTTATCTAACGGGTGAGGTAGGTACTCCACTGGTATACCTGTTAAAAATGCTGGAAGGATACAGAATAAGGCCTACTAACATAACTTTAGTCAAAATCTAAAAAACATCACACCCCTCCCAACCAAAAATCAAATGTATGAATGAGTGAGCTTTGTATCTTTTAGATCAAAACACCTATATAAGCCAGCAGGGGTTTTTTGTTTGTTTGTTTGTTTTAAATTTTAACACATATTTACATTTTCTCCTTGCATTTAGCTCGTAAACGGTAACTGTCTCCAGAAAGCCTCCAATTGCCTTAAATCTGTTTTAGGCTAGTCTTTTAAGGTTTTTCCCCCAAAATGTAGCCCTTCATAAAACTTGTTCTCCTAAAAGAAGTAAAGAAAGATTGGGATGCTACTTTTCCACAGTAATTATACATTTAGTTTTTAAAGATAAACATATTTGGGGGACTTAAAATTACTTATTTCTAACTAAATTACTTAAATTTTTAACTAAGTTTTCCTGGCACTTGTTAAAAATATATATCACACGTTTAGTTAGAATAGCCACTGAAATGCATGGTTTTCAAAGTACAGCCTCATTCAAAAGTTTCCCCTGGAAAATCATTCTGTATAAATTGGAATTTTCTGCTCTAGCCGTTGTGAGAATCTTCAATGCTTATAAAGTAACCTGATTGCTGACCAGATTCTTCATATTGGAAGAGGTTCTGCCCGTGTATGCTGGCATGTAATTGAGAGAAGGGCTATTGCTCAAGTGATACCTTTGTTTAGTCAGAGAAGGAGATCTGAGTGTTGAGCTAATCTCTTAGATCCTGTTAAATGGCTTAATTGGAAATAGATGCAAATGCAGAGACAGTCTAATACTAGCTGATGATCTTGTGCTATTGGATAAGTAGTTGAATTTTAGAAACTTCCTCACTCTCTTCCTCCTATTTCTGTCTCTCTGTACCTCATATTTACTGTGAAGGTTCATGAAGCATAATAACATTGGACAGACTTGTTTGTAGGGATACACAGGCATATGAAACTTGAATCTTAAGTATATTATTATTTACCTGCCTCAACAGTAATAAGCAGGGAAGATAAAAAGCCAGCTTCAGCTTTAGACCACTTCTGTATTTCTTTATACTTGGTGATCTTGCACTGGTAAAATAAAATATTGTTCCTTGAAAACCTTACCTTACAACTTATTCTTCAAACACAAAACAGTGTTTTGCAGTTATTTATATGCAGTCTCCTGCCTCAAGAAATGCAGAATTCCCCAGTCCATTTTTATTTGGGTTTATTTATATAATCTTTAGCAATAAAGTTTTAAAATATAGCAGAAAAAAACATACCTAATCATTTTGGGGCAGATGTTGTAAAATGTGTAAAGAACAAAGTCCTCAGAATTTTGGAACCTGAAAACTAGCTCTCAAGACAAGTACAGATAGTGAATAACTTCTAGTTAATACACAGTTCCCTAGTAACAGTATTTTTTCTCTCCCACTGCTCTGTTCTGATAAAATAATAAATCCCTCATGGCACTGTCTAACTAACTACTTTATGCTGAATGTACTCCTGGAGATGTGTGTGAGTTTTGTTGGGTTTTTTTGGTTTAGTGTGTGTGTTTTTTTTTTTTTTTTTTTTTTTT
>VZRX01004692.1:14879-30167 GCA_013398075.1 Notiomystis cincta
TTGTTGTTGTTTTTGAGGTCTTGTAATTCAGTGAACATTTGTTTATGATAGGATTGAAAAGAGTCCTTGACTAGTGATGACTGAATTAAGAGGAATATAGCAACTGAATAATGACTGAAAAGGTTTAGAAAAAGGAACTCTTATTGTTTTATGTGACTTGGATTAGTCCACCTGTACAACCTACAGCTGGCTTGTTCTCTTACTCTTTGAAAACCTCTGAATTCCTTAACTTATCGGAATTAATGTTGCAGTACTGACTGCATGCTTGAATGCTTGAAGTTGTCAATTCTGGATTCAAAATTCACTATGTTTTGACAGCTCTAGCTATATTCCTATTTTTTTAAAAAGTTGACTCTACTTCTTAAGAGTACCACCATGGATCATAAAAGATAACTAGTTTACTCTAAGGAGCTTAGGGGTTTTAAAATTTCAAAGGTGTGTCAACAGTGTAGCATTCAAAATTCCAAAATGCATCTTGGAATTTCCTCCTTGAGATCAGAGTGAGAATGGCTCTAATAAATGTCTATGTCCCTTTATTTCTTCCATCTGCCACTAATAAAAGAAGACTTCTTTTGAAATTTTGAAAATATTGTATTACTGTTAATTACATATTAGCTTATCCTAATTTTATGAGGATGCCAAACTCTTTAAAATATTGCCTTGCTTCTTGTCATTCAGACACTAGAATTACTCAGTGATTATTAATGAGTATGAGGAAGAGCATTTAAAGGGAATTTTTAATGTTTTTCTATTAGGAATTGAATCAAAGTCTTGATTCTCTGAATTGTATGAAGGGCAAACAGCTTGAGGAATGAGTGTCAGGCAGATTGGCAAAGAAATACTTTATGTATTTAATTTTCAGTTGCAAACTTTGCACATGGGAATTAGAGATGGATGAGCAACTGGGAGTAGATGTATTAGGTAATGATCGCTAGAGATTCTAGAAAACCTTTTTAAAAACTTTCTAACTTGTTCCATAGATACTGTAAATGTTGATAATGGGAAGTGAGGTGAAAAATCCTATGCAGCAATGTAAAGAGCATTGTATGTAAAGAGTTTTTCAGGATTTTACATCTCATTTAAGATGGTTGGGGATGTGTAAGAGTTTTACCCCTTCCCAAAATAATTTTTTATTCCTGAAAGGTGTTAGGCTGATAGCAGAAGAAGTTCATGCCCTCTTTGCCTAAGTAAAAAGCAGACTGGAATATAAACAGACTTCTCATCTGCTCAGTGGTCTCAGCCACAGGGTTGTGTTATCTTCTCATTCTTCTGGAAGCCAAAGAAATCGCTGCATGGTTATGTGGCACCAGCTATTGAATAGTCATAACAAATTAGTAGATAGCTAGAAAAATCTTCACAAATTCCTCATTAGTATATATTATTTTTCCTCAGTGGGCCACAGAACAAGCTACCTGTTGGTCAGCAGGCATCTAGAAATATCTGGAATCGTTTCCAGACATTTGTGATACTTGACCAGAAACAGCAGGATGGGAACTGCTGTCTTAAGTGAAATTTCTGAGGCTGAGGAGGGAAAAAAGTCTTGGTGGTATTGTAACTTTGCTTTGCCCCAAATAAAAAAAAGGCAGTGACGTGAAATTTATTTTTTGCCTCCTAAAGCATTCAAAATGGAACTTACAGGTTCCCATAGTTTGCTGCATTCGCTGACTTGATGCCAAAGGATATTGTTCTAGGTGACCCAAACATTATGTGTTGTATATTTTCTCTACATCAATCTCTGCAGTCTGTTTGCTGTCTCTAAGATTCAGCAACCTGGGAAGCAAAACTTGTGTGTTTTACCCTGGGTTCATGGAAGGGAGGGGATGCTGGGTCCCTTTAAAAACAGGGAATTGGAAACACACCAAGCTCTTTTTTTTTCCTCACATTTCAGCACTACTGGAGCCTGCTCCATAAGTTTCCAGCCGTTGCCCCAAGCTCCAGCCATGCTGGTAGAGGTCGGCTCTAAAACTGCCAGGAAGTTTCTTCCAGCATTTTGGCAGCATTGGAGCCTTCTGCACACGAGAGTTTTTGTCCAGGTTTTGTTTTTTCCCGCTCCATTGTTATTTGGGGGAAGAGAGTTCCTGGAAATCCAGAGGCTTGGCGGCTGTGTTGTTTTCCTTTGTTTTCTCTCTCATATGTGTGGTCTGGAGTAGGGGGCTTCTCCACCATCTTCTTTGTCCTCCAGGTCACATGGGTTAATCTGGTGGCCGCCATCTTGGGAGGAGGGGCTTCACCACCATCTTGTTTTCTTGGTCCTGGGGGACACAGGACTCAGCACCTTTTATTTTCTCTTCACATTTGTCTCTGCTGGTAAAGGGGAGAGGTTAAAAATTGAGGGGAACTTATTTCAGAATCTCTGCCTCCTAAAATTGTCTTAATCTAAGATATTGAATGGTGCCAGAAGGTTAGGAAGGGCTACTCTGAGATCTTAGAATATTTCTCGCTTGTTGTGTCTGAACTTCCAAAGTGAATTTATCTTCCTCTAGAATTTCTCTTTTTGGAAACTAATTTTTAAAACTTTATTTATTCCTTTATAACCTTTTTGGTTTCTGGAGTTTTGAAATTTTGTGTGTCTCCCATATCTGTGTAAGCAAAGGCTTTGACTGGATGACATATTTTGTCATTTTTGCATACAGGTATCTTTTTAACATTTTCTTTATGTCTAATTGGTTTTTTTTGGAAAAAAAACAGTCATCTGCAATGACATTTTGTTTTTAATCTCAGTAGTTGTCACAGGTGTGGGATAACAATAAAACTACTGCATCTTACATCACTTTGCACTGAGGTAGGGCTCTGCTGAGACTTAATCTACATGCAATGTCTCTGTAGCATAAAAAAAGCTTTAATAATAAGAGAACGTCAATGAGCCTCATGTACCTTTTATAAAACATGACACAAGGCAATATAATTAAAACTAAACTTATTTCCTGTTGTGAAATTAACTTACAAAATTGAAGGTGTTTATTTATTGAATAGGATCTCTGGAGTTCTTGCCTTATTCTTGCCCCTCCTGGGAAGGTTTTGATTGTTTGCTTCCTTTCTTTTGCCTTCTTGCTGTGTAATTTAAAACTGATATCTTCCTTTGGGAAACAAAATTTGATTGGAGAACAGCCTGCATCACTAGCTAAACAAATTACCAATGTTTTACTCGCTTTTCTTTCCTTTTTCTTTTCCGCCTACCTCTTCTCCCCTAAATGTAAGGGAAAGGAAAAAAATGTGTGCAGAGGTTTTAGAAACATAGCATTGCAGTGAAAATTGGTGGTTTTTTCAGTAATGAGGAACACCTTTTTCTTTCAGAGTAGGTAAAAACCTTTTCTTTGTAATAGCAAAAGAAGTTAGGAGGTGGTTGCTTTTTTGTTCATTTCCTATGACCAAATCTTTTGGTGTTGAACGTTGGTCTCCTAGTACATGGACTGAATGGGTGCAGCTGCTTTATGTTATATAGAGTGTAATTCTGGAAGGATTAAAGAGAGATGTGAAATCAGTGTTGATAGCTATTAAGAATAAAATGGTTGGCAGTGTCTTTATGATAATGTGTTAAAATAGAAAGCAAAGCAGCAGAGTTTTTCTTGTTTGATTAGGAAAACAACTATCATTGAGGGGTTAAAAGGAGTGATTAATGCCAAAATCAAGACAGGGCAGTTGTTTCATGTGAGCCATGGCTTCTGCTAAGAAGAATATTGATAATAGAAGTTTTCTTTTAATGTGAAAGTATGTTAAGATATGGGCAAAATCAAGTCTTCATACTCTTAAATTTCAGTTGAATGAGTTTGAACCTGGATCCCATATGGATCTGATGATCATGAATTGGATTTCTGCATTAATATGAGCAGAAGTATATCTATTTTTTTCCATATTTTCATAATCCTTTCTTCAGAGGCAAAAAAGTTGAATAATTTAGATCTTGTAGTCCTTACAAAGTAGTAGTAACTTCTAACTGACTTGAAAGATTTTTTTTTGGTAATATATTTGAATTCTTATACACTGTCTATAGAGAATAATTAATTATTATATTTTTTCTTTACAAAATCATCATGATTTTCCTGTATGTTCTAGAACTGAGAATTGTTCAGAACATTCTCTGGAAACTGTGAGCGACTAAAGGTTTAGAAGAGAGAATTTACTTTTTTTCCCCTAGCAGTAATTATTGAAATTGTAGTGGGAAATTCACAAAATAAAAAAATAGCAACCAGCACTTCATTGTGCAATGACTGGAGATGTTTCTACCTCCAATGTTTAGAAATAGGTTGATACTGCACTATATGTTCTGGTTTGAGTGAAGAAGTCCTTTATCATAGAGAAATACTAAAATATTTTGATTGTGTCAGTGATATTCTGGAGGTGATATCACATTTTTTATTTGTTATACTTATCTGCATCACTGATACCTGTAATTTGGGTTAATTTTTAGTGTCGTGTGGAACATTTGCTAGTATATGTTGATTTTTTGAGATAAGAAAATCGAAAAGCAATCTACATTTTGATTTTTTTTCTTTAGACTTTTGGATTTACATTCCTTGCTTTTTGTGTATTATTAGTATAGTCTGACTAGTTCGTGAAGAACTAGAGTTAGAGAAATATATATATATAGCACTGAATTTCTCTCACGATTTCAGTGAGTTTGTGAGGTGGTCTGGAAGACTTTTTAATACATAGTCTTGAACTTACTGAAGGGGATCACACTTCAGATGCAAGAGAGGAGATATTTGCTTCAATAAGTAGGAAGAAAGTTTAGAAGAATGCTAATTTTCATCTAGGTATTATATTATCATCATTATTAGTTCATTATTATATCATCATATTATTAGTATGAAAATTACATTTGAATTTATATCACTCCTGTTATCTCACTGCATATTGTAGGCACAGAGTGGAAATTAAGAATACAAAATAAAATCCTTTTATGTTTAGTTCAATTAAGCTACAATATATGCCAAACTACTTGCTAACATAAAATTTCCTGAAATTAAAGAGTGTGTGGTTTGAAACACTGACATAAATGCTATTTCCTTCAATAATGTGGCACAGCCTAGGAATCACTAAACACAGTCTACCTCTGCAAAATGCATATTTCTTTTCTAAAAAGATGATGTGGTTTTGCCATGATCATGGGTTGATCGAGAAGCACTTTGTCTTGACCTTTTTAGGAACTGTCAAGAGGAACCAAGGTGACACTAGAAGTTGACCCAGTGAAATTAAAATTATCCTTAATCTTTAAAAAGCATGCAAAGCACTGCACGTTTTTCCATGGTTCCTGAGTATTTTATTTTATTGTTTTGTAAGTTTTGCTGTGTTTTTTTTTCCCCCTAATTTTGCAGTGGCTAGTGAAATGAGCATTAAAGTCCTTTTGCAAGTGCTGAATAATATATTAATTTTTTTCATAAGAATTCATTTCAATATGCTTATAAAGCGTCTCATCTTACAGCTTGTAATATCTTCATTTGCAGTTATCATTTCTCCCTTACATCCTAGAATAATACAAGTTTTTCCATGGGCTTATAACTGCCTTACTGTGCACTTTTCAAATTTTGTGGATATTTAATTGCTAGAGAAGTTAATTTTTCTCCTTATGGAATGTGCCATTGATAGTTTTATAAAGTGTGTCCTCTCATTTTAAACAATTAGTCCTACGAAATGTAATTGAATGAAATTAAATTCTTGAGGGAGGTAAACACCAGGGAAGGAGAAGAGCTATTTAAACTAAAGGACAATATTGGCACAAGAACTAATGGGTGTAAGCTGGCTATGAATAAATTCAAGCTGGGAATTAAAAGAAGGTTCCTAATTGTTAAAGCAGTGAGGTTCTGCAAGGGGTTTTCAATCAGAGCAAAATCATAACCACTATTAGGAATGAGTTTGATTGCTTTAAGGAAAACATTAAATTATGCAGTACTTCTCACAGCTGGGGACTGGACTGGAATTTGGTGAGCCTTTCCTGTCCTGTAATGCTGAGAAGCTTTCTGAGAGATTTGTTTACAACTCAGAAATTTACCTTTACATGTCCTGATGGATGCATAAATTTAGTTCCTGTTGATTTTAGATTTAAGGTCAGCCCTCAGCACATTTAGTTCGATGTTCTAATTCCAAGGGGTCAACCCAGAGTCTCAGTTCAAGTTGCAGAGGCTCACAGTTGTTTGCATGTGATAATGGGAAGTTAGATATTGAGGCAGAAGCTGCAGAGGCTTCTTTCATTTCATGAAGAAAGTTTTATAATCTTTTTTACTGGTAGTGTAAGTGGAATTAAAAGAATTGTGTTTTTTTCTTACTACTACAACTTATTTTTTAGTACGAACCCAAATAGCTCTCTAAAAAGTACAGTAGAGCAGCCTACTTGGGTAGCTTAAATGTTGGTTACTGTAATCTAAAGTGAAACTGAACGTGCTTTATTTCATCTTTTTGTGTCTACCTGAAGTGTTTAAATACTGAGAAATACACTAGCAAGACAGTGCAGAGTTTTCTCATTTAAAGCATGTGCAGCCTTACTTGAAGAATTACTCATTCCAGTGTCTTGTACTGCCTCTAGTGCTGACTGGAGTAAACATGATTTACTATTGATTCAGCTACATGAAGTTTATAGACCATATTTCTGAACTGGTTTGCACTGGAAGTTAATTTTTTTTCCTGCTTTAATTTTTTCACACTGAAAACTGACCAGCTTCTCAGTGGCTTTCAAGCAGTAGACTTCAAGGAGACTGAGCTGGCTTGCAGCTGCTTGAGCACTGCGGCAATTTTACAGAGTTTTATCTCTCCTTACACAATTCTGGCATTTTATTTTCTGTGTTGGGTTGTTTCAGCGTTTTGGGGTTTTTTTGACCTTTCATTCTAGCAACAAACCACAAGTGAACATGTTTGCTAACCTGTGTCAGCTGAGCTTTTGATGTAATGAGTTTAATCAGGAAGGTTTTCTTGAGGCTATACATGTTGAGCAGCTGCTTGATTGTAGTGCATTTGGGGAATGGCAGAAGGCCTTTTATTACTTTAACATGTTAAAGAAAGTACCCCTCCTGCAAAAAAATATGATTTTGTTTTGTAGTTTATGTTAAGATGTGCCTGTGTGTTCAGGGTGCACTCCATTAACCTTTCACCTGCAGAGCTGGATTAGAACCTGGAGCATCAGAGGGCATTTCAAGACAAAGCTGAGAGAATCCCTTGAACAGTATATGAAAGGCTGGCCTAATGCCATCTGATAATTCCTTTGATCACGTTTCTTTTCTGGCAAGGTGGTTTTTATAATACTAGACCGTTACAGGTGATTTCAGTAAGCTATTATGATTGAAACAGGGAAGCACAGTGACAGACTTTGATGTCCATATGATTTGTTGTTTCATTCTGAAGTAATTTTGTTTACCAAAACAACTGTCTAATGAAATCAACTAACTAAATAACATAGTCAAAAAATCCCCCAAACAAACCTTTCCCTTCTGGATAATTGAGTTCAGGATTAGGTTCCATATTCATGTCTTACTTAAAATTGTAAATGCACATTTTTCATCAATATTTTCTGACAGGTTTGTATTGGATTTAGGCCCAGAGGGCTTTCTGCAGTTTCAGGTTTTCAAAAAGCTATTGTTGTAGTGATTTTTTCAGATTTTTCACAGTGTATTATAAATGTCTTGTTTTCTTTACTGATTTTTCTTCATTTTATTCTATCTGAAGATATGCTCTGCAGATTAAAGTAAACAAATGGTTCCAGCCACAGTTATTTTCGCCCTTTGTGAACTGTTCTTGGTTTTGATGTGGTTGGGGACTATGGCTTTGAGTGCTGCATATTTGGAGTTCAACATTTATAATCTGTACAGCCATCATTCATGACTGTGGCGTAAACACAAAGCCACCTTTCTCCTCTCCTGGCGATTAATAACCTTCAGGATATGGCATTCACTCTCAAGCATGTCCTAGTAGTTTAGAGTCTTTAAGAGACACATTTGAAGATGAATTTTGTAACTTTTGACTGATACTTGATTTAATTTGTGAACAGAGTTATAATGATTGACATCATTACACAGTAAAATGATTAAAAAAAGAGGAGTATCTCAAGTAAAAGAGAAATGTGGGATGTCTGTTTCTGTGATGTGACTTTTTAGATTATTTTTACTAGAGTGACATTTATTGATGCCACTGACAAAATATGACCTAGAGTTAAAGTAAAAAACACAGAAAAACAGTTCAAGGGGATGGAAAGAAAAGAGTACCTGTGCTAAGGACAGGAATACATTCCTAAATAACATTGGAGGAAGCCACTTGATCCTTAAATGCTATTTAGAGATCTTCTCATACCATTTGTCTTCTGAGATGCTTCCACTGTCAGCAGTAGGTTTGGTTATTGGTAATGTCACAGGCTAGCAGGCCTGTTTAAAAAATGTTAAAAGTTTAACTTTAAACTTTTGTTGGAAACTTTTCCACAAAATTTACCAAAACACAGCAAGCCCTCTTGTTCCATTTACTAGTTCGTAATCAGAGCTTTTAATGTTGGAATGTTAACTTTGTCAGTAGTTAAAATTTTCCTACAGAAGGTATTTTGTGACTCAGGGTGGATTTGTTCTTGGACTGTTTTTCAGTTACTCTAAAGATGATTTTATAATGAACACTAAAACATTGACAGTGGTAAAGAGGATATGGGTAGTTGGAAGAGATAGTTGTGCATAATGTTTTAGTATTTGAAATTCACCATGCACATTAATTTCTTTTGAAAAAGTTTTGTTAGAAAAATGTTCAGACAGAGTATTATAATTATAGTCTAAGTGGCTCTGGTCCTGTTTTTCTTAAATTAGATATTTTAAATATGTATGTCTGGTAATATATCATCATGCAATATGAGAGCAAATTGGATGTGGAGGGCCAGATGCAGTGCTTCTGAGTTCTTCTCTGAGAATAAAACCATATGTTTAGATAATTCTTAGTGTGAATCAAAAGGTAAAGTGTTTGCTGAAGAATGATAAAACAATATTTAATTGATGTTGGTTTTATCTAAAAGAGCCTGGTTTTCTTTTAACATAAACTGCCTAGGTGACCTGTTTGGTCTTAATTCCTAGGGTGAGGAATTTCAAGTCTCTGTGACCCTTTGTCATTAACAAAACAATCTCTCTTGACAAAGTAGAAAAGACCAGGCTGATAGGCAAAGTTTACTGTTTTTCACTGTATTATGTATTATTGTTTTTGAATACATGGATTGAAGATATTTACCTATGTTTACTCTCCAAATGTCTGAGTGGGCCAAATGCTAGTAGCAAAATGCATCTGTAAAACAGAGTGTTTTGCATGGGTAGTGCTTGTTCCAAACACAAAGCAGCGGCGTAGATCTTCTGGGTCATGGAATGCAGTCCTGTCCTGTCCCAAGCAACATTTATGTAATGTTTTTACAATATGATCAAGTCTCAAACTGTATTTTTGATTTTGTACGTGTCTTAGAGCCTGCCTTTTTGAGAGGCTGTACTGTACAGTTCAGTCATGTAATGCCTGTGAGTAGTCTGTAAACAAGTGGAAAAAATGAGCACTGATAATGTATTCTAGAAACTCTCTTCTGCATGTTTTTGTTTTTGGTCCTATTCTTGTGCTCTCTAAGCAAAGGCTTTTTTTGACAAAATACGGTTGCTGAATAATAAAGCTTCTATATAAAGACTTTTTTTTTTTTTTTTAAAGAACTGAGAGGTCAAAGGCCTGCTTACTTTTCTGTGGAATTCTTCAAATAATGTGTCCTGTGTTCTGCTTAGGAAGAAAATCTCTAGTTCATTTCACAGTTATGCTGACATTTGCTCTGTTCCATTTTACTTGGGAATTGTTTTGTTTATTCATGACAAGTGTTTCTATTTATCTAATTTTGAGTGATAGGAAGGTTTTGTCTAGATAAGAAAAGTTCATGTGAATCATAAAATAATTTTTGATGCAGTATGGAAGCAATGTATTAATATAAAAATGATTTCTCTGATACTGGTAAGAGCAGCTTTGTTTTGGTTTAATAAGATACATGACACTGAGATAAACTTTGACCGCTTCTGCAAACCTGTAAGCTATTGTTTTCACCCTGATGGTAATGTGGGGTGGATTTGTGTTAGGATGTGGTGATTGGCTAGTTACTTTAAAAATGCAGTCATCCCAAATTAGTCTCCTAAATTTCTGCTGTTCATAAGTGTAAAGGTGTGCCTTCTTCACTAGTCTTTGCAAGCAATTTAATTGTCTCTTGGGTACATGAAATAACTACCAGTTTCAGTGTCTCCTCTGGGTCCTGTAAGGCTCAGCTGTCCCCTTCTCAGCTGCCACAGCTTCCAGCTTTCTTTTGACAACTTAGATAATGTGCCTTATCTTCAATGTGAAAAACTGCTCTTTATCATGGAACAAATCCCCTCAATAGTCATGGATAAAGAAGAGGGATTGGAGGATGGTGTGCTGCCTAATTTTGTCTCTACTAAAGAAGGGTGAAGTTTCAGAACAGAAGGTAGCATTTCTACTATGTCATAATTTATTTATTTTAGCTTTGCTCTTGGCCATTTGAAAAAGCAGAAGAGTATCAATTTGTACAAAATGAAATTAGCAGTTCTGAGAGTGGCTGGCTTCTATGAAAATATCCTTGCTGGTTCTCCTGTGGAGCAGCTTCAGTAGCCTGCCTTCCTAACTGCTCTTAACAGCATGAAACCTGACTTCACTACGTGGAAGCAGACTTTGTCACAGCGGGGACAAGGCAATGGGCATGTGTAGTCGTAAGAAAGCTGAAGGAGTCCCAAATCAATGCAGTCTCTGCAGGGTCCACCTTTATGCTTCAGTAATTTTTCTATCAGTTAAGATAACTGCGTCTACATAATGGAGTTGTTACATACTGGTTTGGAAAGAAAAGTCTAAGGCTAGGAGAGAAAAATGAACAGTGTGGTGAAGAAGTGAAAAACAAGGGAATGCATAAATCTGACATCTTATCTATGTGTACTGCATATGGTGGATATTGTGATGTGTAATACACATTGTTATACACACCGTTACACAAAATCATACCTATAGATTTTGTCACTACAGGGAATTCCAGAAAAGCAAGGCTCCACAAATTTGGGTAAACTACCTTCTGGGTTTAGGTTAATTTAGGTCATACCAGATAATCAAAAACTGCGAGTCAAGTCTGAAAATAGTATGAGAAAGAATTTATTTCCCCGTAGTTCTAATTATGGTTTTCCTGAAATCAGTAGGTGAGAGCAACATGCTGCTATTTTTGTTCTAAAATGTGTACCCAGGTTTTATTAACAACTCATATGTGCTTCCAGGCTATTAATAAAACTACTCCATAGACAAATACTTGCACTTTATTAAAAATGAAGCCAAAAAGGAAGTAGCACAAAGTACTGTGCTTTTTGTATTGTACTTTTTATTGCCGTAACAAAAAAAATCTATGTAATAGGAGGCAATAGTGAACAGGAGTATGTTGTTTGTTTATTTTTCTTCCTTTGTTTGCTACTTTATTAAATAGTACCCATGAATAGAAGAGTAGTTCTGGCAGAAGAAAAGGACATGAAGAGGTGAATGTATAGTAGTAGAGAAATCCACATGTTGAAATCATGTAAAAATATTATCTCCAAGAATGAGTCTGAGCTCTGTTTTTATGGGGCATTTATGGGGCATTATGTTTGAAAAACATAAAATGTATGTTTTTCAAGTCCTCTCTGTCCCACTCTCTCTTTTCATTGGATTCCCTGCCAATAATCATAGATTTTGACTGTGATGAGTCTGTCAGGAAACTATTTTTCAGGTTTTGATTAATATCCAGACATTTGGTGTTCATCTCAACTGCAAAGAAAACTTGATTTCAAGTAGCTAAGTAAATTCTTTTCTTCTGTAGAGCTACAATGACTTTACTGACACAATGTTATATTTCTGAATGCAGTTCTCTTGAGCATTTTCAGTTGAACAAATCATCAGGCAATTGGTTTTTGTGTTTTCAGAGTGTAATAGCATCCAAAAACTGGTGAAATAAGGCTTTCTGCTTGGTTCTGTGCTGAAAGGGGCAATACAGTCAAACACTGTGAGAGTCACTGTATATGATACTCTAGTGGCATCATAGGAAATTTCACATTCTTTCAGTTTACTTAAAAGAAATTCACAATGCAGCAAGCAACTTCGAATGTGTAGGAAAATATAGTATTGTGAATGGAAATAAAACAAATTGAGATAAAGCTCCAACTTGAAACAGGAAATCATACTTATGGGTATATCTTCCTACAAATAAGGCTGCTGCTATAATGGGAGGAAAATGTTTTTCAGTATCAATATGTTTGTAAGCAGTGGAGGGAGGCTCTTATGTGGAGCAGACAACCTCAGACCAGTATTTATTCTTGTTTGTTGCTTCTAAAACATTATAGCACATCTTTGTACTGAAACAAAAGCAGAATTTCTTTCCTACTACTATGTGGCAACTATGGGTTTTTCAAATGCTTGCCTTGAAGTTCTAGCTCACATTTAAAGGCAAGTAAATAGCCCTAGAGAGGGGAAAGTTAATAAGATGTTGCCTAAATAACCCAACCCTGCTAACCTTAAAATTCTCAGAGCTCAGATCAGTGTAGGGATGTATGACTGTAGTCTTTGTACACCATCATATTAGAACATATCCATATTAGAACATAGTGCTGTTATTAACAGTGATTAGATGGGCACAAGACAGAAACTGTAAATTAGTGAGTAAATGGAACTGAAGTAAGAGATAGGGATCAGATTTAGTTTTGGTTTATTGTGTAAATTGGATCTTCAAATCAACAGCTGAAAAGAAGCATAATATTCATGTTAACTGATCAAACCCACTGTTTCACAACAGAATGGACAGTTTAATATTCTACCGTAAGCAGGGGTAATTTTCTGTGGGTCTTGCTTGAAACATGGTCATGGACAGGCTCTGAAGAATGGTGCCTTCTGTGCAGTGTTAGAAATGAAAAGGAAATATTAGTCTGATTAATAAAAAGTATAGTTTGTGCATACATTGCTTGTCAGAATGGAATAACAGTCAATTATTTGTTCAGCACATAAAGCTGAATACATATTTTGTGTTTCTGTAAATGAAATGTTTAGTGCGATGTTCCAATCAGCGAATTTCATCAGCAAACCCTTTTATTGACCTCATTTACTTACCTTTTTTCTAAAAATACCAAAATTTTATTTTTGACACATATCAGGGAATTTGAGGACAGTAGCATGGAACACAGAAACATTTTCCCACTGCACCAGTGAGCACTGTGGAAAGAGGTGGTAGCTGGGTATTATCGATTTCCCTGATAAAGGCAATGGGCATAAAGAAAATCATAAAATACCAGGGAGAAGCAAATAGCATTTTGTAATGAAATATAGAAGACTTGATAAAATAATTCTAATTTGGTTCTGAACACATCTCAGTGTTAACAGATGAAATGTAGGCAGTTGTGATACTTGCTCAATCAAATACTCTACTAATGTGTAGAGTAATCATTGTAAGTGGTCAGTTTGATTAATAATGAGCTACCTTAGAATTCTTACTAATTCCTCACAGCTAGACAAGTAGTAGTGGCCAGGATGGACTTAGCAGGTTTGTGTTTTAATAGGTCATGTAAATGCCTGATCATTGCCCATTTCAAACTGCTGTGTAGTTTGCAGTCAGCCATGTGGATTCACTTCAGTAAGTTGCTGTTTCTGGGTTTAAAATAGAAGTACCAACGCTTTGCAGGGATAACTGCAACATCATGATGTCTGGAATATTCTCATTTTGTGAGTGATTTGTTTCTGAGTATTATATTATGTGCACATAGTACATGTTTACCTTATTTTATACTATAATGAATGCACATTATGTTAAAAAGCTGGTTTTGATGCCATCAGCTAGCTAAATATCATCAGACTTTAAAAAGCCCCCCCAAAAAAGCAAGCCTTTCTTATCTTTGTCCTCCCACATACTCCCAATTGAGAATCTTCCGTCTATTAGCACAAGTAAAGCTATAACCAGTATTTAATTCTACCTTCTATTTCATTGTCTGATTACTCATGGCTGTTAGTGCAGGGTATTTGACAAGATTAATGATACAACTAACACCTTTGTGCAACTCTCATTACCAGTATTTATGTTAAAATTCACTTCTAAGAGGTAGTATGGGTCCTTGATCGTGAAAGCTATTGAATATCTTTTAAACCACTAAGCAGAAGGCTGGAAGCATGGGGAAGATACAGACTTAATTGAATACACAGCTCTGGTTAAGTATAGAAAATATTGCATATTGTGATATTCAATAAGGCTGGAAAAAACCCTACATAATGTCTGAGTAATCTTTCTCTGTATACTTCAACTAATAATTCATTGACTTTTATAAATGTTCTATTCACAGTAAGGAGAATGTACTTCACTGAAATAACACTATTTTTATGTTATAGAAAATGTAGTCAATATAATAATTATTTATACTGCTGGTTATTCAGTAATTTGTGGCTTTGCATCTGTTTTCTACACTTTGCTTCATTTTTGCTGAAAACAGTAATGTTATAGTAAGTATGGGTGAATGCAGATGGAAGAGAGCTTTTCCTGTCAAAACTAAATTTTGATAAGTTGCAAAGTAAGTCTAATGCTGCTGTCCAGGCTTATGGATACCATGTGTAAATCTAAAACAGATCCAGTTTTGCTGTGTTTCATGGTGGGGCCACCTCTCCTGAGTGCTTGCCCAGTCCTGGGAGTTGAAAGGTCAGTGAACCATGGGCTATAAACACTGTGCTAGTTACCCATGGGAATACAAAAAAGGACTGTAAGTCAAAGAATAAAAGAGCACTAACTGCTCTTTCTCAGCTTGTCCCTTTCCTTTTCAGGAGCATTATTCTCTACCAGTCTCCAATAACCTGCTGTGGTCCCTTCCATATCAGATTGGTTTTTCAGGGTTTTTTAGCGCAGGTTTTTTTTTTTAGTCAGGGTTAGTTTCATTCCTCAGAGTGGTGTTGGCTAAGATTCTCTTGTAACCTTATATAGTATTTTGAATTGAGTGTATCAAAATTCCAGGTAGCAAGGAAGTCTTAGTTCTAGTGCTGGCCCTGGTAGACTGTGAACCAGAACTTCTCCCATAGATCTTTGATGTTTGATCCTTTGCAAGTCATGGCAGTTGTGCAATTTAGGTAATTTCTGAAGAATTATTTCCCATCATTCATCTCAAAGGTCACTGCCAATGTTTGTATATAGTTAAATGTATATCTATGTACATAGTTAAGGTAATGCATGTATATATATATATAGTTATAGTTATGTGGATTTACCAATTGAAAGTGCACTAATATAAGTATTGATTGAATGGTAAGGAAAAAATTTGGGGTGGATAATGT
>VZRX01004692.1:30179-71909 GCA_013398075.1 Notiomystis cincta
CTGCCTCAGCCGCCGCCGCGCCGGCCCCGCCGTTTCTTCAGCACCGCTCCGAGTCCCAGCCGCGCCAGCTCGCACCCACCCCGCCCGCCGAGGCGTCCCGGGAACTCTTTTCACCTGGGGATCCCGAGATTCGAACTCATTTCTCCCGGTCCCGGCCGGACCGCGTGGCCACCGCCACCCTGGGCTGCCAGTGGGTTCTCTGGTTCTGGTTTGTTGTTGCTGTTACATTTGTTGCCTGTTTACCTCATACAAATACTTAGTAAAGATCTGTTATTCCTATTCCCTATCTTTGCCTGAGAGTTCCTTAATTTCAAAATATTATTAATTCGGAGGGAAGGGGGGTTCACATTTCGCATTCCAAGGGAGGCTCTCGCCTTTCTTGGTAAACACCTGTCCAAAACCGGAACACCAGTGAAGCCTGATTTTAACACTGTGTGCCTGACCTCGATAATTCGAGGTGAGGAGATCGCCAGCCATTAATAAGGCATTCCACAATGGAAATGGAGGCATCTGTTTTGCCAGCCTGCTATTTTTATCTAAAGTTCTTGCCCTGTAATGAGCACAGCACCCACACATGACTACAACAATACTCAGTGTTGTGACTTTGATTCCTATTTCCTTATTTCTTGAGCACAGGGGTTCAGATAGTATAAGGGTGCTGTATGAGAGCATCAGCCCTTAGGAGAACAACTTTTCACTGTGAAGCTACAGTATTTTAAAGTGAAGAGCAATTAAATGAAACTATTAAAAGATTTTTGAGTTGTTAGGTGACTTCCACCCTTCTTTAAAGGTATCTCCAAATTTAACCCTTTTGTAGCTGATCATGTAGTTTGTAAGTTAATCTATCTATCTATCTATCTATCTATCTATCTATCTATCTATCTATCTATCTATCTATCTATCTATCTATCTATCTATCTATCCTATTATCTATTATCTATTATCTCTAATTAAAACATTTTGTCTAATATTTGATCAGCAGTGACTGAATTGGATCTGATGCTTTTATAAAAGATTTATCACACATGTATGATGTAACCTGAGGATGGCATGTTGATCTGGGTCTTGTGTCACATACCGAGTATTTAGGCTTTTAACTAATGTGGAAAAATGAAAATTCTGAAAATCATCTGATTTTGTCTCTGTTTTGGGGACATTGGACATGGGCTTTGTTCCCTGGAATAAGAAAAAATTAATTCATATCATAAGAAATGCATTTGTGCAAGTGTGAATAAAAGTCAATCCACTGGCGTATTTCTGCAAATACTGCTCTTTACCACCTGTCTGATCATGCCTTTTATGGAGATGCTACTTACTGAACAACCAAATGGAAAAGGAATTGTGATTTGGCAGATATGAAAAGCTAAAATACAAATTCCCAGTTTCAGTGGACTTCATGCTTGTCTCCTCTCCCCTAAGCCAAATATATTTAAGTCCTCGCCTGTGTTAAACATGGTCAGAATAAGATAAATTATTTGGGTTTTAAGCATTTGTTACTGCAGGCTTCTCAAGCAGATTTGTTTCACCTGATAGTGGTCCATTTATCGAACCATAGTGAGAAGAAATGCAATAGCTGACTGTCTTAAAGGTCAAAATTATTTTCCATCAAAATTTTTTTTGTATTACAGTGACACTTTTTATTTTTCAGACAGAGAAGTAGAAAATGTTGACATATTCATAAAATAGATCTTCAATTATCCAATCTGTATCTTTAAGCATTTTGTATGTTTTGATAATTTATTTTTAATTGTCTTTAATTACAAGCATGTTACAGAGATTAACTTGCACCAAAATCCTACTAGGATGGTAGGTATTTAAAAAGTATGAAAGGCTGCACTGTAGGAGTTTTGGACAGCTTTCACCACCATGTTTTAAATCTTGCCAAACAGATGCATGCAAATATGGAAAAAATATTTAAAAATTGCATTTAACTGTGTGTCTTCATAATTTCTGAAGATAAGAGCCTATTTTTACTGGGAAAGAACTCTAATTTAAGTCTTTTATTTATGAATGTTAACAAGTTGTGAATGCATTAAGATGCAATTTACAAGTGAGTGAATAAATCAGTTTTTGGACTCTTTTAATCTAATGCAGTATGGACAAATATCCAGAAATAATTAAAATGATGGACATGTTGGTATTGCATGTAGCCTCCTACATTGTTATTTTGCATAAAAAGGGCAAGTAAGGGGAAGATGTCCATACATTATGGGTTTAATTGGCAGTTTCTTGTTATTAGAATAGAGGGTTATTGTCATTCCTAATGTACTTAATGTGAATCTAGTATTTGAGAAAGGTTGATAGGTGAAAGACTAGGTTAAGGATTGACCTGTGAAAGGTTTAGTACTTCTGGATTGACAGCTCTGAGAATCTGACAATATCTGTACAAAGAACCAAAACAGCACAGACAGTGCTGCTGCCATCTTTGTCTCACTGCTCCATCCCTTACCAGGGACGCACCTACTTTTATCTGGAGTTCACCTGTATCTCTGAGATACATATTCCTTCAAATCCTGTCGGTTTTGCTAAATTTACTTGCAAGAGGACTAAGCACAAGAATACAATGACAGCTGTGTCTCTCTTCAAGATCCAAACCTATTAATAATTGCCTCATGAGGTCATATACACCATGCTATTGCAGCCAGTTGATCCTTACTTTTTCTGTGAGAGGGCTGAAAGCACTTAACTTTCAGCAAAGTGATTTTTTTTCTCCTCTGAAGTGGTAAAAACTTGTTACAGGTATCAGGGTGAACATTGAAATTCAGACTCCAGTAAAGTTCTTTCTTTGAAAGTGATAAGGCTGCCCTTGAACTGTTTTGGTACTCAAGATGTGATGTATTTCTCCCCATCTCTCAGTCTATTAAGCATGGGTTGCTTGAAAACATCCATGGAAGCTAACAAACATGAGCTGGCAGCTAATTATTCAAGGATGTACCTCTTACTCATACCTGTGTTTCCTTTCCAGAGATGCTTTTCAGAAGGAAATGATAATCTTTGATCCTATTTATGATAATTTTGCTCTAAATAACTTGATCTTTAAATAGTATTTCCTGCAGCTTATATTCATGGTATATGCAAGTATAATACAGTTAGCTAAACTCTCTGGTATTTATTTCTCATACAATGTAGACCTCCAGAAATAAGATGTTTTTCTGTGGACTTAAATGAACAGGAAAAAAAAAAAATCTTTCTTCCCCCCACCTCCCTACCTCCAACTGGAGTACACCAAAATTATAACATTTATGAAGTTACGTAATTTTCTAATAATTTATTTCACTCTTCATTTAAGAATCCACTTTTTCACTAGCAGATGATCATGTTGCAAATGAAGTTGTGAGTACACTCACAAAAAGAAATAGCCTGAGCTTTGTAAGATTTTTTTTGGAGATATTCAGAGCTTTCCATTACAAATGGAATTTCATTACTAACTTGATGTGGTATGATAATGCTAGATTTTTCTCTCTACTGATTTAGTCATCTACCATGCAACTGTAGCTGGTGTCCTCATGCAGGAAGAAAGACATACAGCTAATGGAAAGTTCAGTCTCTAAAGTTTGATCACCGTGCTTGCATCACTTCCTTTATGTCAGGTTGCTAAGGTTTATCATTCCAGTCAGCCTTTTAATATTTAATATGGTGCCAAAATTTCTTACATTCAACTATTGTATTATTTTGTCCATAAAAGGACAGTTTTGCCAAGATCTGAGACAAGCTGCAAATATTTTCACTCTTTCCCACCTAAATGTTTATGATTCTCTTGACTTTGTTACCTCATGTGAGGAAAAAAGTGTGGTAAAACTTTACTAAGTATTAAAATATTGTAGCCATATGGGAAAGTAGCCTTATCTAGAAAGTCTGGTGGCATGAACGTCCAGTTAAAATTCTGAGTATTGTCAACAGGGTTCCTTTAAGAACTTTTGAAGATTCCACTATAAAAGCATGGCAAAACTGGGTTTAATGAGGAAAGCATAATAATATGTGTTTACAATCTGCATGATCTTTGGAGCAAAACATATTACAAGGACAAGCTGGCTCAGGAAGCGTTGAAGAAGGGCATAAAGGGGAAAAGTACTTGCACATAAACATTTTGGAAGGAGGCTTGTACCAAAGATGGATTTGACTGTAATACCAGCACGCTGAAGATTAAAGAAGGGATTGTTCTTAGGGCTGTTCCACGTCATGTACTGGTAGTTCTGCTAAGACTGCAGGTTTAAACAAACATCCTGTAAGTCTTTCTTGGTCCTGCTATCCTTGATCCTCTGAATTTGAGTCATTTGTTTAGTAATTCCCAAATGTTATTCAAGTAATGTACATTAACAGGATATTGACTTCTCTTGAGGCAAACATCAGTGTTTATTGAACAGAGAAATAAATATTGACTGAAGTAAAGCCGAAGTCAATTTTTTCCTCAGAACTATAAGCCTTAATGTTTGCTGAAATGCCAAGTAAATATACAGTGATTGCCATTAAAATCTTGATAATTCTCTGAAATTATAGATAAGACTACTATTGCTGTTTATATGTAAAATACGACTGTCATAATAAATATGTTAAAAGAATTTGCAAATATTTACTTTGTTCAATAATGGGAGCACAGCTATTAAAATGTGATTTGATAATTTTGAAAATTATGATAAATTATTTAGTAGTATCATAGCCTTTAGCAAAAAATGTTTTATTTGCATTTTAAATTAGTGGGGGTTTTTATGTGATGGATTTATNAGTAATGCAATGTATTTGCTGCAAATATGAACTTACACTAAAAGACTCTCATTTATAATAAGCCAGATAAACAAGTACATAGTAAATGTGACTAGTATACTTTTAAATTATCTTATCTGAAAGAATATGTTTATGTATTTTTATGTATTTACAAAATTATGATCTGTAAGCATGATCTAAGTTATTATTTATTATAAAAAGTGTTGCAGACAAGTTTTTTGGTGTATTGCAATTACTCAAAAAGTGGTTCTGAGTATGATCTGTTATCCAGATGGAGTTCTCAGCTAGGCAGAGGTATCTGTCCAGAAGTGAAAGCAGCAGCAGATGAAACTGAAGACACAGCTTTTTGAAGACACCAACAACTTATTAATGTAGGCTGTTCTCAATCTCCTCAAAGTTTAAATGTTGATATAGAATCCTGTTTTCTTGAATGATTCAGTTGTGAATGACTCCTGTCATGAACAAATGAGCAATGACCAGTGAGGGTCAAGGTACAAATGGCCAGTGAGGAAGCTAGGTGATAAGTCCCTTCAAAATCTTTTCTAAGTGTATTAATTGATTTTATGAATGACTGCATCTGACTAAAACTATTACTGCTTGCCAGGACTATTTAGAAAAACTTCATTAGACTGATGAAGTCACATTCTGCACATCTGCTTTGCACTGTTAGTTTTGTCTTAACCTTCATTGGTTTTCCTTATATTTCTGCTTTCCAAGCCAAGTGGAATGCAGTTTCCAGAGTCTTCATTCCTCATAGTGGTGAGTCTAAAGGACTGTTTTCAGTCCTTTCTAATTTTCCATGTAATACCTCTCACATAAAGGAAGCATAATTTTAGTTGTGTTTAAGGGATTTCGTGTTCACTGCAGTGATCAATGCACAAAAAGGTCACACAAAGATCTTCCTTTGATTGAAGCAGCAATGGTGTAATGTCTTTATGACATTATACATGATGTCCAGAAAGGGAGCACTTTCTGTGTTTGTACACTTTCTCTGGTATGGTCTTTGCTTCTCACTGGCTGTCTGCAGCATAGAGTGTAACAGATGCAGTCTGTATGCAGAATTTTTGACTGTCTTTTAGCACCACAGAGCATAACCAGCCATCAGACACTGGTCTAGTCTGGAAAAGAATAGGCACAATCCCATGCAGGAGGTGAAATCCACATTTGGAATTACCAGTGTGTGGTAATTCAAAATAACATATATTTTCATCTATGTAACCTTCAGGTAGCACTACCCTTTTCAGAACACCACTGCTTGGAAACGAAGTATTGAGGTGTTTCAGGCAAAATCAGATATAGGAGGAGAAAAAGCCAATGGGACTTCCAAAGTAAAGGAATTAAATTACTGAACTATCTGTTATAACCAACACTTCTGTTGAATGATAGGATTGCTTTCAGATAAGTTGCGGGTAGCATATGTAAAAGTAATGCAATTGTTGAATTTTCAACTGTACCTTAAAAACGGATGGAACAGAAAATCCAATGCCCTCCCCTTTTCTAAAGCTCAAATCAGTAATGTTACTTCTTCATAGAGAATGTTGTCATTGAGTAACAGTCTGCTGCCAGGAAAATGCTGAAGCAAACTGTCTCATATTTTCAAAGCAGACACTGGTGCCTTTGAAATAATCTTGTAGCTGTTATATGATGGAATACTAAATAGAAGAACAATTCCAGATCTTTTGACAATGTTCTGTTGTAATGACTTTACTCCTATTATATCAAATGATTGATGTAGATGTAATCATTGTGGTTGATGGATGTTAGTGTGGCAGGGTGACATTTGATTTCTGTTCTGTTTGAATTCTGATTAGCTTAAAGAATAAATCTGTGCAGTGTGGTTAGAAGAAAGTTTACTGTACCTGTGTGACTAAACTGGTGTCTGACTGACATTTATTTATTTTTATCAGTGTGGAAGGGTCAGCAATCCTTATTATTCAGTCTTTAAAGTGAATTTTAATGCTTGTGAAGGGAACAGATTGACAGCTAGAGGAGAAGTGAAGTCGTTTCTCAGTCTGCAAAAGAGACATAGCAGAGGCAAGAAGGATGTTCCTGTCTTGTCTAGGGAGTCTTTATTCTTATTTATGGGAGAATAATTTTAATGGTCGCAGATCTGATGAACAGCAGCAACATATTTTGGCCATATGGATTTGTATTAAAACCTGTCATATGTGCTTGCAGGAGTTTGAGGGAAAGTAAAATTTCATGGTCTGTTTCATGTGAGAAAAAATCAGCAGTTGCTGATACAGTGGCTGTGTGTAGATATGACAAAGATGAAAAATAGATGGAATTTCAGTTACTTTCATCCTCCCTTTTGAACTTTTTTCCAAATCAAAGCTATTGTGGAATAAGAGTGACTGATTTGTTATAGGGAAGGTCAGGAAAAAGATTTTCTTCTGGATGCATAACTAATTCCTGTTATTCTTTTATTTTATGGCCTTTAATTCTGTTCTGGCCTATTTCTTGTTTTCAGTTTAGTTCAGCTGTGTCTCTTGGTGAGCTCTTAGAAGCTGGAGTGGTGATTTCCAGCTCTTGTCTGCTGAAGACTAAATGCACCTGTCAGAGATGGAGTTCATTTTCTTCATAGCAGTCCCATATGGTGCAGTGGTTCAGATTTGTGACTAAATCAGTGTTCTGGCTGTTGCTGCAAGGTTTTCTCTTTTCTCTTGCTCTGCCACCCCCCTCAGTGAGCACTCTGGGGTGGGCAAACAACTGGACACAACACAACTTGGACAGCTGACCTAGACTGACCAATGGAGTATTTCATGCCATATAATGCTCAGCAATAAAAATGAAGGGATTTTTGGATGGGACCGTGCAGACATGTACGCACCCACGTGACTCCCTTGGCTGCTACCATGGTGCTTTGACAGGCCATGGCAGAGAGAGAAGGTGATGTGTTAATTGGCTCTGCTCTCATTGGTTTAATGGTACTGAAAGGACTTACAGTCCACTAAAAGTATCTCATGTGATTTGTATTCTGGTTCTTGATCTCATTGACATCCCTTCTGAAAACATGCTTTCGGACAGTGTTATTAATTGCAAAATGCAGAACTGCTGAGGGAGGTCTCTATTTTCATTTCCCCCCCTCTCCTTTGTTGCCTAACTCCATGTGATTCCAAGTGAATTTTATAAAGGTGAGCCTACCTTTGTGCTGGCATGAACTCTTGAGTTGGCTTCTTGTGTATGGTATGTTTTGTTTGAACAAACGAGCTTTGGTTTCAGATACAACTGCCCGCGTACATTGCTCTGGCACGTGCACAGAGGGTTTCACAGAGTTCTCCAGCAGGATTAGAAAAATGAACTTTGTTTTGACAACTAAATGAAATGTTTTAAATGGACATGTTCCATAGAGGCTGTTGAGAAAGCTGTATCAACATCTGTATGGAGCTCTTAGGAGGAACACCAGTATGTTCTGCCAATCTTAAGGCAAGCAAGTTCATTTTGTCACCTCTTATTTCATAGATTTCACTCAGATATCTTCACTTGGGAAACCAATGATTTGTCTGATGAAAGCGTATTTTCTAAATGGCACCAAGTTTAAACCCAGGTTTAAACTTTCTGAACTACTGAGAAAAGGGCAATGGCTTCAGTAGTACCAGTGGCTAATCACCACCACTGTTAAATATTTATGACTTCTTCTTAATTTGAATTTGTCTGGATTTAATGTCAAGGCTGGTTTTTTTTTTTTTTTTTAATGCTGGATCTTTCTGTCTTTTTCTGCTGCATCTGAAGAGCACTTTAGTACCCAATGCTTTCTGCCCATGAATGTTCTTACACACTCTAATCAAGTTACTGTGCAGGCTTTTCTTAATAAGCTAAACAGGTTGAGCTATTTCACTCTCTCACTTTAAGATGTTTTGTTAAATCCTTGAATATTTTTGATGCTCCTTCTTCCTTATTTTTCAATACCTCCTAAAAATAATTTTTTTATTACACTTTTGAAAGTATCAGGAGAAGTTGTATTCCAGCAATTGCCCAAGTGATGCTTTATTTAGATATAAAACGACCTTTCCACTCCTTAGTTGTACATGAGCCTCTTTGCTACAGAACAGTCTGCATTTTTTAACCTAGATGTATAACTTTGACTGTATTAAAACATGTTCGATTTAGAGGACCTGCTTTACTATACTGTATACCTGCTGTACTATAAAATACAATATTTAAAGTTAAATATTAATTACTTACAGTTTTTTATTATTATATATCTACATATTTACAGGATTCTGAAAGTGTATTTTGGAAAACATTCCTGCGAATGAGATGAGCTTCAGAACTTATTTATAAATGTTTCTATTATAGTTAATATATTTTGGATGTAGCTATAGGAATACATAAATGTGGTCTGGAAATAAGACAAATATTGTTTGTTATTTGTGGAAATATATTGAATGAACTCTTTATATTTGATCTGCAGTCAAGTATTTGTCTTTAATTTCCCTCAATTATTCATATGACTTAAATTTAAAAAGAAATGCATGAAAAAACATAACTGATGGTATAGGAATAGCTCTGATCTCATGCAGTAGCTCTTTGTTTTTATTTCAATTCTTCATATCCCATGGCTTTTCAATTCTCAAATTTTTGTCTGTATATTTGTGAACTGATCCTTATTTGTGAACTTTCCCTATCGAAACCAAGTAATACTTTAGTGAATACAAGTAATATTTTAGTTAATAATTCCATAAAAGAATGCTTTTGAGTTAAACAAGCATTTGTTTTTCAGGTTCATATGCAAAATAATTCTTTGTTCCTCTCTCCTGAAAGTTTAAATATTCTGAGGTATTTGAGATGATACATGACATTATTTTTCCTGTGAAGTTTTCTTTGAAAAGATTACAACTTCAAAAATATTTAAACTAATTTAATGTTAAAATTACTTTTCTGTTGTTCAGTTCCCTGAGAAGATCAAATGATGCTTTTGAGTCGATCAAGCACCAATTTTAAGAATGAATTATTCACACAACTTTAATCTAGATGTCACTTAATGTTTTTTCTTTTCTCTCTGTTTCTGATTGATGCATGATAATTGGGAAAATATACATGGTCTAAATATGTAAAAATTTTCAAATACATAGAAATTAAAATGTGATTTGCAGATCAAATTAGACCTATAATAAGACCTGAAGTTTTTACTTCATGATGTCTGATCCCTCACTCCTTTTAAAGGAACTTAAATTTCTGGAAGTTCTCACCTCCAGTGAGTGTTCTTGTATGCCATTGCTCTGATGATAAAACATGGCACCATCTTAAGGTAAAGGAAGGGAAGAAGAAAAGGACTAAGTAGGAAAGAAATCAATTGTTCTAAAAAGGAGAGAAGATGTAGAATCAGACAAATTAACAGATTTATGTTGTGTTCATGCTGTCTACAGATGGATAAAACCTAGCAGTTTGGGTCTTTGGCATTATTCCAAAAAGGATAGTTGCTGAATGTTAATTGGAAGAGATCAGTGGTCTCCTCAGAAATTGTTCCATGTTCTCAGTTCAGGCCCTCGCATTGTAGGATGCTTCAAAAGTGTTTCTGTATCAAAATACTATATAAATCTGTATTCCTAGTGCATTGAGAGGAACGGTGGAAAGGAGAAGGTGTAGATCTGGTGCAGGTTCCACCTTTTCTGTGAAGGGAACAGAAGATCTTACTGATGAAGGTGGAAGAATCTGAAACTTTCAGTGGACATGCTCAGACTAGAATAAAAAATGATACTCTTGTTTAGTCATAGCCTTTTAGAAAAAAGGTAAAGGACTGAGCAGCCCAGAGATTGTTCTTGCCAATTAAAGTATGATCCTGTCAGCTGAGATGCTGACAAAGCAGTGCTCTGACACATGGCCCAGAGTTTTAAAACAGAAAACATTGCTATGGTAAGTTAAAACCCCCGTGGATGGAGCATGAGTACTTAATTACAGCATGATAGATCACAGTAGGCAATCCCTCTCTCTCCACCCACCAGCCTCTGAGAAAGCCCCCAGTGATAAGTGTCAAGTGTGTTTGGGTTCAGTGAGATAAAATAGTCACTCTATTCAGCCACTCTTTTCAGTACAAAGTAAGTTGAAGGGCTTTAAGAACCCTTGCTTTTGAGGTAACATGTGATTACAATAAAGCATTAATTGCTTGTGTAAACCATAAAATACTTTGCTTGTTGCAGGAAGAGGAAAAAATGCACTGAGTAACCTGGCTGTGCAGTCTAGCCTATAGAAAATGTGGTATGAAACATTTGAATTAAAACTCCTGTGAAAGCTTCAGTTTAACCATTTCTTTATAGGTAGGCAGCACACTGAAATATTCAGATTGGATGTTCAGCAAAGATTTATGCAAGGCCCCATTTTGCACTGAAACTGTTTTGATTTAAAAGCCTTTTGAAATAGAGATTGGTGCTTGATTTAAAATCTCCCTGCTCCAGCTCGTTCATCCTTTCACCTTGGTTTCTGCTGTGAGAAATGTAATTTTTTGAAGTGCAGAGGGAGTCAGCATGTCTCCCAAAATTGTCAGGAAGAGAAGGAACTTTCCGAACTGAGAGATCACAGTCTGGGACACTGGATGCCTTGCCATTCTGCCATGTGGTTTTGAAGCAACCTCCAAGCCTAGCACATTTATACATACAAAGCTTACTGAGATTCTAATTGTGATGCTTTTGTGTTTGGCCACTCAAGTGTGATAATTAACTCTAGAAATAACTTTTTAAAGTTTAAAAAATAACTTGGGTCAGTATTCCATGTGAGACATATAGATAACAACAGAAACCTAAATTAAAAGCCTGGTCCTCGTGATGCAGCCTGAAAGATTAAGAGTAGTGGGAATTTTGCCACTTGCTTTATGAAGTTTCCAAAGTACAATTGAGATGTATTCTTTTTGCCACAGTAGGAAAAAAAATCTCTGTTGTATTCCTTTGTTGTAATGGTGTTCAGTGCTAACAACTTGCACTGTGACAGCCAGCTGAAGCCACCATGCAGAGTATATGGGAAGTCACTAGAGATAAACTAGTATTGAAATATCTGACCTTCTCAGGGGGATTTCATTTTGGCTCCAGCTACTGGACCCCCTCCTGTATGAAACATGAATCTGGAAGTGCTTTTAAATGCTGAACAACACAGACAATTTAAGAAGTACAGCATGGCTGCCAGTGGGTAGATTAAACAGAGAGAAAAGAGGCAACAGGGACATGAGTAACTCCAAATTAGTGTAGAGGAGAAAAATGTGCAGCAAGAGAATCCAGATAAAGACAGGGTTAGAACAACAGGGAGAAGGAAGGTTCAGACATGAAAAAGAAGAAAATAAAATCATTGTATCAGAAATAGAATCTGTGAGTTAGGAACATTTTCAAAGCTCCACTGTCTCCCTTAATCCTCCACATATATTGCTTTGAAAATATGTCCATTTGATCTGCTCTTTTAAAAGCTTTTTTGGAAATAAAACATCCCTTGACCTGACTAAAAAGAAGCACGCCTACATCAGTAACAGTGACCATCCTTTCTTCTTCCATGGATTGGAACATATGTCTTGGACTTCTAAACTCCTCTTATTTTGGTGATATCTGTGTGTTACAGGCCTCTTTCTTGTTTCTGTGGCCAGGATTTGCCAAATTTTTAGCTACTGGCAAATATTTGTCTAAAAAAAAACCCCTAAACAGTATAAATGATGGAGGACTTACAGTGTTTCCTAGAATGAGACAAAAAATAAAAATTAATTATTTATATTTCTCAGGTGCTGCTATACCTATATCTTTCAGTTCCAATCTGCTGTAAATTAAGCCAGATCTTTCTTTCTTTCCAGATGAGGATTTTTGGGGAAATGATGCCATACTGTGCCAAATGCTGTGGTGGTATCAATTATTATCTCATAAAAGTCTAGGAATAGAAAGCTCACTGAAGAAAGTACTTAAATGGGATTAGAAAGTCAGTATGAAGAGATCAATTTTATTTAATCCAAGATCCCTTTAATGTTGATAACAAAGGATTTAATATCTTAAATGTGTTTAAAAATAGTGTGATTGTTATCATGTATTTTAAAAAAGAAGTAAGTATGCTTCTTGGGCATAATTTTGGCAAAGGTCTTAGATAATTGTGTAGCTTTGCATATTTCTTGTGCAGCAATTTCTAGACATTGGAGTCAGTGGTAGTTTTGCATGAGTAAAAACTGCTGGTTTCATCCCCAGTGATTCATTGATAAGGGTATTGCTTCTGACATCAGATTCAGCTAAGGGTAACAGACAATAACATGGCTGATTACTAAGTAGAAGATGTAAATTCTTTCACATTTCTATGCATTAAAAAGACTTAGAATTCCTGAATTTTAATATAAAGTACAATGAAGTGTATCAAATAAGATTCCCCTGTCTTGCTTTGTAATAATAACTTGCAGTGTGTACATTCAAAGGGTGAAAAATGGCTTTAAAGAACTTTTGCCTCCCAAGGTTGAGAAAATACACTACCAAAATCTCATTAAACACCCTTACATTTTTTGTGTCTGATTGCACATTCCTCTTTCTTCAGGTGATTATACCCAGACTTGCAAGATCTTATTAAAACTAGTTGGGCACATAGCTGAGCAAGTCTACATCAGTGAAATAATGTGTACATCTTATGCACAACATTGTTAAGGAGAGCAGAAACAAATAAAAGTTATCTTCGGACATGGGGATCCTGAAATGCATTTTATAGCATCTTTCTGGTTTTGATGTAGTCTTCACCACCTTCTTGCCTTCCAGGCTTCTTCTCCATCCCTGGTTGAGCTGTGCTGATAGCTCAGCCTTTCAAAGCTGAGCCTTCCTTTCTGGGATTTCAGTTCATATTCAGTTTATACACACAAGTATCAATCAGCACTTGTGTGAAAGAGACAGGCTGAGTTTTGTTTTCAAACTTCACTACTCCTTTCACAATCTTTGTGTAGAGGAAGAAGAGAGTAGATACTGGTGAGAGCTGAGAGGAAAAGAGCAGATGTACCCATTGGGTGGGGGGTAGTGGAGTTCATCCCCATCAGAACCTCATCCCCGGCTAACATCTTCAGATGACCATGGCAGACTAGGACCAGAACATTCTACAATATAAAGCACAGTGTGTTTAGGCAGTAGTGAGTTAGTAGAGGACGATTGCCACCAGCCAAGAAGCACTGGAGCTTCCAGTGTATCCAGCATTAAGTTCTTGCGGTGTATGTCACGAGTAAAAAAAGAAAATACATACAAAAACTTTGCTCCTATTGGAAACTTAAACAAAATGATACAGCCTTGTAGAGTCAAGTTTGGAATTCAAAGTCTAATTATCCTGAATGATGCATAGTGGTTTTGCTCCCAACGAATGACATTACTAAAACCAAAACAAAAGTTTCTAAATTTGGAAATATTTTACAATGTTTTCATTAGCAAAGGTGACTGCAAGTAATCAGGCATTTTAGTTGCTCAGGAGCAATGCATAATGTGTATTTTCTGTCCTAAAATTAGATTTTAAGAACATACTGGTTCTAGGAAAGAAAATAATTGAGCACATAGCTTCCATGTTTTGTAAGTATTCTGGGATCCCTGCTGCCAGCTGCTGGTCTTGCTCCCTCCAAATGCATCCTATCTGATTAAAACAAAACAAACCAACAGACCAAGGCAAGACATGGCAAATGGGTTGCTATACGAATAAAAGAAATGAAACCCTTAATTTCCTTTTTTTGTTTTTTTAAAGTGGTTACTAATTGCAGATAACTCACTGAATCTTTATCAATCAGATAATTGTTAGCATGAAAAAATGGCAGCCAGTATCAGGAATTTACTGAAATGCACATAATGTATAAGTGTTGATGGACATGCAAGCACTGTAGGGTTATCATGGAAGGGTGAATTAGATAGAAGTTCACTGGCTACATACTTTTCCTGGTGAGCAGTTAACAACTGCTGAAATAACTTAGGTTGGTGCCTCATTTTTATTAAACACTTATTCTTATGTACATATATTTGTTTGACTGATTGCTGTGATTATTCACCTGTTTCACAATGACCTTTTCATTACACCTTAGTACTGAATATATCTGGACAGGATCACATCCATAAGAAAAACAATATGCCTTGGCTGTATGTGTGTAAATGTTGACAAGCTGAGTGAGACAGTCTTCATGCGAGTGTTGAATGTTGTGACACTTTCACTGTACAAATGATTCTATCCAAATTACTCGTGTACTTAGCCACAGAGAGAAAGGGGAGGAGAGTTATTGTCTTGAATGGTACATAAACGCAGGAAAGTTGGTTTTAAATAGAACATTAGCTTTCCCAAGCTCTTAAACAACTGCACCAAAAGATGGCAGCATAGCTCTTCAGGAGACTGACGTAAGATACTCAGCCGTTTAGGGTTAATGTAAATTACCTTAGCAGAAACTTATTATCCGAGTAAATGTTGTTCTGCTGCGTTTTTTCAAGTTCGCTACCTATTTCTGCTTTCAACTAGTGAGGAGGAAGCCATGGAGGGGACAGATGTTAAGACTGTATTTTATTCCTAAATATATGCTAGAAAAAAAAATGAAAGAAAAAAATAATTTCAGGTAAAAATCTTAAATATGTCATCTTTTATTTGACAGAACTTACTTTCTGTTTTTAGAGCATCAAGAACATAAATTAAGTCTAGCACTTTGATTGGGAGTGTAACAGAACCTGGGTAAAGCAAATCTGAAAATACAGCTGAGTAAGTATTCAGTGCTGTAAACCCTAAAGGTTATTGTGGGAATGGTACAGTATTTAGATGGACAGATTTTTCTATAACCTGCTCTTGAGAAGTGTATTCTTGCTGTACTATTTGCATCTTAATTTTAGTCTGAGAAATGAGGATATGGTTGCATAGGATCCTATGTGGTCTTGTTGAAGAATAAATTACTTTTGCTTTCTCAACCCTGTGATTAACTTTGGCAAATGTGTTGGGGAGGGTGATGTGAGACAGGAACAAAACTCACAAAGCTTTTTATAGCGCTAGTCCTGGGCTTTAGCTTGTCAGAGCCACCTCTGGCAGTGAGGAAGCATGTGAGAGAAGGAAAGAAGGGTTCAGGAACAGCACTTAAAGCTGGCAGTGGCTGGAAGCTCTCTGCTGGGTTAGACAAGAAGGCAATCAGTCAGCCCAGGGCAAACACAGCTAGCTGAGAGCTAACGAGTCCTTCCAGTCTTGATTTTCAGTGCTTCGGGGCACAGAGTAGCGTATTCTTGGTTGAAAAGGAAGATCAGTTGTTCTGCCTTCTGTCTAGGTTCATGATGCACACAAATTTCCACCATACATACAAGCCTCACTTTCTAACTGTGTCTGACTTCATTTGTATTGATATTATTATTATTTTTTTTTTAGTTTGAGGACAGGCAAATTGTCAAACTCTTGTTATTTCTATTGTATTGATAAGCAAAGTAGAACAAATCTCTCTACTCCAGATGTCACAACTCCTCTACCCTTCTTTTTTATTTGCCAGATAAAGAATCTGTTTACTCTGCAACACCAATGCATTTTCTTTATTACACTTACTTGAAATACTTAAATATTATTTCATGACCAGTCATTTCAAGTGAAAAAAAAAATATTGCCTAGCTGCAAACTTACCCCAAAGGCCAATAGGTAGACTAGTAAATTGGGTGGAAAATCTTCCTTAGCTTTTCATCATCTGAGTTTGCCAGTCTTTCCATTCAAAAAGGAGACATCCATTCTTTGCCCCTCTGCAGTTGCCTTTGACCAGCAAGTCAAAGTAAATCTTTCTTGGTGGAAATTTTATTGAAACCAGTGTGTCCTTGAGAGGCTTCCCTTGACTAACCAACGTTTTTCAGATGGGATACTTTTTCTTAAATTAGAAAATAAATTAGACTGACTTTAATTGTTTGGTTTTTTTTAAAGAAAGACATAGAGTACCCTTTTCCCTTTCTTTTAGCTTATCAGATTGCATGATTTTTCCTATATTAAAAATATTTTTAATATTAATATTTGTTTTACAGTAGCTGTGGAAAGATCCAGAGTCAGTGCCTGTGCCATGCTCTGTATTTTTACTATAGCAATCTCATAAAAGATGGTTCATCCATTAATACACTTGATATTTCTGTGGGGGAAGATTGGTAATTTTGAGAGATACTGGAGGAGAGGCATTAAAATAGTAGGAAGATTAAATTTTGTATTTCATTTATCCCTGTATTATCCAGGTAGCTTTCATTTGTGCATCACTGTATATGATTGTCTATTATTTCTTTTCTTCCACTCCAAAGGAGCAAGTGTGTGCATCATATTGTTTTAACAAGTAGGTTTTTGGTTGCACAGTGGTTTCAGTTCAGTAGTACGTGACAGAGAGGGCAACATCAGCAAGATGTGCCTTTTTTGAAGCAGGGATTTGTGATACTTAAAATATTTCTGATCAGTCCACTTGGTGAGTGCCTGAGAATGTTAGAAATCACCAGTAAGTACTGTTCCTTTTAGTCCTTCAGAAATGAGCGAGCCAGTAATGAACACACATTTTCCCATCAATATTTGCTTGTTGGAGGTAAGACTGACCAAAAGCTCAGTCTTCCCTGATGAATACCTCAGCTCTCATCACCCCTCAGGCAAGACACATCTTCTGCCTTATATATGACAGTATCAGATTTTATCAGCAGGTGTTAAAGGATGGAAATGGGCTCACTCAGTATTATCTGACATTGGGTCAAGAGTTTGTACCTGTTCCTTATGATTCTCCACAGCAATACAAGGAACATTTGTATGTGGTGCATTGCTAAGGAACCTGTGTATTGTTAGGCACTAAAATCCTTAGCTGATCAGCACTGACTGCAGTTCATGCTGCCTTCTGATGTTTTCTGTAGCTTTTATTTGGTTGAGACCTCTATTCTGTATCTGTGGGTTGAATTGATGTAATCTTTTAACAGTAGATAGCAGTGTTGCTTGGGTAGAGATGCACGAAGGGCTGTTTAATGTTACCTTACATCCTTTATTTTGGAATAAAGCCCTACCCTTTATAGTAAGATCTATTTTTAAAAAATGAGTATTTTTTTAGTATTTTCCATTCAATGAGTACCTTCCTGAGAGCACTAGTAATTGCTATGGTTACAAACAAAGAAGAAAAAAATTCCAAGGAAAGCTCTGATATGAGTTATCAGTTTTAACGGAGTTTATGACAGGAATTCAAAGTGTCTCTGTAGTTATCCCACCCATCTAGTTAAGATTATATTTTTTCAGATCTGGAAGTCCCTGAAGAGCCACAGTCATATCCAAGAAACACAATAGATGGCCTTCTAGGCTAATTTATCTGAATTTTCCACCCTCTAAATGTAAGTTTAAATGTAGATTAAAGAATGTGAAAAATTCAAAGACTTTCCCCTCCTGCCCTCACCCATAGATTTTTAAAGTCATTTCTGATGGATAATAATCACAGGGAGTAAGGAGAGTCATGAAACTGAAAGAATATAATCAGAATAGATATCAGAATGTATACTACAATTACTTGAAACTGCCTTATAATGTGATGAACAAAACCTTTGTAATGGTTTCATAGTCTGAAAGATCCCTATAGGGGAAATTCTTGGGAACTGAGCAGTTGATATATGTAGGATCGAGGCTAGACAACATGCTAATGAATAATACTCTGTGGGGAACTTGTCTTTAATGGCTGCTGGATTAATTATATAAGTACTTGATGTAAGCCTTTTTCTTCCCCTAAATATTTCCATTCTGAATGTAGCAAGTTACACAAAGAGTAATCATAGGTCACATTATTCTAGTTTGCTGTTGAACTGTTTTTACTTGGGACTGCAAAAGCTGCATGCACTTAAAACTAAATTAATGTATTATTTAACGTCTTACCTGTCTGAGATATCTTAAACTGTTCTTCACAATATTTCAGGTAACGTGTAACCAAACTAAGCTTCAGACTAAAAAAAGAAATGTTCTGAAACTTATTCTTCCCCAACCCTACAGCCAGCTTCAGCACATCCCAAGCTTCAGCCTATAGTAGGTTTCAGATAATTTTTGATTTCATGAGTAATTAGCTTGAATAAAATATGTAAACATCACTATCTTGTGCTCTGTGATAATTGTTCTACTTTGATTTGTTTTCCTGTGCACAAGCATGCATTTTCTAGAAAGTAATGATATACACTTTAATTTCTAGTATAACAACTGAATGATTTTATTTAGGTGCCTAAAAATGTGTGTGCTTTGAAACCACTAAGGTGCTTTTGAAAATCTTGACCTTTATAAAACTCGACCTTCAGAGCCTAGTATAGATATCCATTTTGGAAATGACTGTATAATAATTAGTATAAAATACAATGTGTTTTAACAGCAGATTGTTAACTGATACTGAGATCATTCTCTCAGTATTATCCAGGTCCAACCCAGACTCCTGGCTGAAACTGTTAGAAGTCTGCAGAATGAGGGGAACAAGCTCAGTAGTTCTTGAGTGGACATGAACTGGCAAGTTGCTCATAGTTTGGGTTCCTTGGATGACTGTAATACTGCCTAGATCATCTTATCATCCCTATCCTTAAAAATCCCTTGGCCACACCAAGACAGAATCACATGCAATACTTATTCCTACAATAAACTCTTCATGCCCATGAATACTGGGAGAAAATTGATGCTTGGTTCCCTGTCACATGTATGCCATATGTTGCTGGAGCAGAGGAATGCAAAATCCTTGATGTCTTCCTCCAAAATTTATCTATGAAACCCTAGAATTAATTATATTCATAGATTTTAAAGACAGAGAGGGACCCCCTGGTTAATTTAATTTGAGCTTATGCATTACAGACATCAGATATCTCGTTCAGGAATCTCTGCATTAGAATCTATTTGGAAATCTTAGCAGTTCATAAGTATGTCATATATTTCTTTTATTCCATGTTCAGTTCGTATCTTGTTCCCCTTGTGTGCAAATCACACTCTCAACAATATTTTTTTTATTGGTGCATTTAGCATTGCTTCAACACAGGAAAAGAAAAAAAGTTGGCTTTCCAATATGTGTAGAAATTATACTATTGTAGTTTTAGAAGATGAAAAATTACTTGCATGAAATAAACACTTATGAATTAAGTTGCTATTGTAATTCTGCATTCCTTCATTATCTCTATGCATTTGAATTAATATTCTTAATCCTTTTAAGCTCTTGACCTCAGTTATACCTTGTGAAAAAGATTTCCAAAAGCTATTTGCATTCATGTTGATAAGCTCTTTCTTTTAATATTATTCTTTTTCAGTTTCACTGAAACCATCTTCTGGTGGTCTGAAATTCTGAATTGGTTTATTTAGATCAGTTTGCTAATTTCTCATCTTTTGCATGTCTTCTCTCATAGATGGACAGGCATAAAGAGCCTATCACTTAGAGAATGGTTATTTTCCTGCCTGGTTAATTCTAAGCAGGTTTTCAGCATTCATTAGAAATCTTTTTTGATTTTGCTATATCGTGATCTGATTAGTTTATCCACCTTGAAGGTTCCCAAGCAGTCACAGCCACATCCTGTCTTGAAACCCTTTTTTCAGCAATGTGCTCTCTTCCGTGCTTTGTTGTGAAATACAGTTTTCTGTGTAATAAAGGGAATTGCAGAAAAGCAGCCTTTCATTCTTCTGTAGGAATGAGCAGATGCCAGGATTGTTTAAATGTAAGAAACCTAGAAAATGCTTAAAATCTGTGGGTTTGGTGCATATGTTATTCTTTAATAACATCTTAATATTAATATATAATTATCTTGCTTTGTAGCATTCCCAAATATATCATTATCTTTCTTTGTAATATTTCCAAAAACCAATCACTAAGAATTAAAATATTTTCTGTCTCTGGCAACTCGTCCCAAAACAAAGATAGTAAATTTTACAGTATGCTTTAAAATCATGTTTGTATCTCATTGTGAAGGCTATGCTTGCAAGTAACTCAAACCAAATGCGAGGAAATGTATATATGTGGTTTAATTTTTACAGTATATATATGTGTGTGCATATGCATATATATTTATAATTTTATTTCCAATTTGATATGTTCTCATTATTCACAGTCATAACTGTGTTTGCTGCTTTTCATGTTTTACAGGTCAGATTCTGTTGTGTGATCTATAAGCACTTAAAAATAAAATTATTTTTATTTAAGCTAATGTCTTTAAGCTAGTCTAATTCTTACATGATTTTTTTTCCCTGTCAAACTTGTGATCATTTTTAATATTATTCAAAAATTCTTGGCACATTGAAGTGCACAATTAACTAACCAGTCTAATTTGCAAAATCAGCCTGCCATTCTAGGCTGTGAGAACTACCATTATATTTTATTATGTAAAGTCTACTGATTTTCATTCCTTTACAATCTTCTTTCCTCTTGATCATTTTTTACTTTTAGCAGTCTGAATGTCTGAAGATAGTTCCAATGAATGCTGTTCAGTGGTCATGGCAAACCTTCAATTAACAGATTTAATGCAGCATATATAATTATCCCTTTATCAAGTCATCCTTTTCTTCATCTTTTTTAAAGGTTTTTGGATTTTTTTAATGTTTTGGCTTTTTGGTTTTTTTTTTTTTTTGAGAAATGTTCTTTTCTCTGTTAGTATTCTATAAGGTGTCTATATGTCTTTTCAGTGTCATCAGTTACACAGTTTCACCCTGCACAGTGACTGTCACATTTCAGAAGTATAGAAGGCTCTCTTAAATTAAACCCAAAACATATTTAAATAAAGGAAACAACCCAAGCCAATGTAAAAGAACCTCATCTCCCTTTTATACTCTTTATAAAATTTCTATACAAAGTGATCACTTTAAGATACCAGATCAATTGTGACACCTGTGAAGTGCAACAAGAGACTTGTTACTATTTTAAAATATTAAGCACTTGCATTTAATAGTAAAATACTTGTATTTATAAGAGATTTAGCATTTTGCAGTCTGCTTTGCCATTTCTTCCAAGTAGACAGCCCGTTTTTCTTTGTGGACAAACTTTACTGTTAAAAATAATGTTTTTTTTCCATATAAATGTCATCAATAGCTTTCACTCGTCTTTGAAGGTGCCTTAGAGGGAAGGCATGAAAAGTTGGTGGATCTAGAGAAGAGTAATGGACAGGTTTTATGAGTGGCCATTTGCCCATCATTTGCCATGAAGTGAGGGCTGTGACATGAGCTTGTCACAGCTTCATCCACCTGCTTTTAGCATTATGAATTAGTCAGTCATGGCATTTTTAAGTTGTCAGAAACTAGCTTAGTACAATTGGGGTTTTTTGACTCTCAAATGTCTTCCTCAAGATTTTCTTTTCTGTTCTCAAGTTCCTGTGATGCAGCTGTTTATGAATGGCTCTTACGCATATTTAACTTGGTGTTGGGTTTTTGGGGTGGTTTATGCTTGTTTTGCTTTGTTTGTATGTTACATGCTTTGCATGTAAAAGTCATGGTGTTATTCAAAAGGTCCAAATAATGCATGATAGTAATTTTGAAGATGCTGGCAAAGACTTCATTAGTATCAATCCTTGTGTCCTAGGCATTTGGTAGCATGTTTCTTTGTGGTCCTCATAAACATATGGGATGGGTAATTCTTCATTTCTCAAAATGACGTGATGCTTTTTCCCCCTGTGTTTCCTGTAGGATAGATAATTTTCCACTTGAGGATTTCACAGTGGAAACATCATTAGAGGTAATAGGGGAGAGAAAGTGTGTGGGCTAATCCCATATATAAATGAAAGTACTTTGAAAGTAACCCTGCGTTATAATATTAATTATTGCCAAGAATATAATTTTAGCTGCTAAAACCCAGTGCCGGTTTTCAGGCAAGGTTTTGCTCTTGTTACTCTCTCTCCACTGAAGAAAAGACAAGTGGGACAGCAAAATACATGACAAGATTTTTAAAGTGCTTGTTCACATAATTGTGCCACCTCTCTCTTTCTAATAGCTTGCTCGGTAAGTTACCAGAGGCTAAACGAAATAGCAATGAAGCACCTAGCAGATGTCACTTATGCTTAAAAATATCAGCATTTTTCAGTTTTGCACCTTCTTGCAAACATATTACTTGACTTAAATTAGGGAGCCATGAAAGTTCCTCAAGTTTTGTGGTATAACTGATGAAAATTTTCGTTTTCAAAAAGCAGATTGAAAACATTAGTAGTCTCTCTGTGTGGAAATTTCAATGAAAACCAGCAGAGGTATCACTTCAAAATGAAGTACTTTTATCTATTGTTTTTATTGTGTGCTAATAGGCACTTTCTCCCTGTAATTTGTCTTTCTCAATTGAAACAATTACAGAACTAAATATAAACTGATATTTTATTTTACACAAATCAAGAAATTCACAGTTAAATTTCCCACTACAACCTTATCTTCATCCCCTGGAGCATATTCACCACAGTGAAGGACTTTATTTTACAATTACACCATATGAATGTTTAAATATAAAATAAAAAAAGAACTATATTTCCAAGATTATTTACAGAGTAACTCTGCTGGTTGCCTTAAGGCACAATGGTACAAACAAGCCAAAAATTAACTGTTAAACACTTAATTAGAGTATGAACATTCCTGTGTCAATAGGATGCTGAGTTTCCTTTGTCTGTTGCTGTAACTATCACATTAGAGAGCCTACTCTTGCTTGTGCTGAAAAGTATGCATGGTAAACATATCTTGCTCCTTCAGGAGACCCTGATTCAGTGGACTTCATGCAAAGTATGGAGCAAGTGCATTGTGGTGATGTTCAAAAATCATGGATAGTACCACATATGTATCATTAGAAGCTGTTAATGTGATCTTTGTATGTCAGTAGTTTACCTTGCCATTTTAACTTGTCAACAAGTGAACTTGTGGTGTAAGGCTCCAGAAGCTCTCTCAAGGAGACTTTGAAAAGGGCTTAGGGTTGTTCATGTGCTCGGAGTTAGACACACAGAGAAATACCAAAAAGATGTTCTCAAAACAACAAAAATCTTCAATGGCAACCACAGAAAATCAGAGAACTTTGGCAAAAGGTTTAGAGCAGCATTCAGTCCACACAAAACACTTCTCAAAGCATTACTTTAGCCAATTCAAATTAGCAAACTCTAAGCCTGTTTGATTTTAAGTGACTCAAAACGTCTGAGAAGAGGGAATTAGAAAAAGGAAAAAGAAAAAGAGGACAGAAAAGAACAAACTATCACTCCTGGTTCCTGGGCCCTTCCCCCAGGTGGATTTCTGGTAATTTGGCCACTCAGGAGCTGGTTTAGAGGCTCCAGAGGTGGGTGTGGAGCATTGCCTATGCTGTGCCAGGGATTGGCAGCCACTGCCAGGCTGGGATGTAGCCCCAGGGAGGATGGGCTGTACGGGGCACTGCAATGCCTCAGCAGAGCAAGATCTGACCTGCCCCTTCCTCTGAACACACACATGAAATGTTTCAGCCAGCAACCCTTCCTGTCTCTCACAAGCAGGTTGGCTGAAAAAATAGAGTGAAGCTACATAAAATTCATGTGGTTGGAAGCTTAGAATTCATTACCTCTATTCATAGATTTGCACTGATGCACAGTTTCTAAAATTATTTAAAAAATGGTGATGCTAAATTATGATACATTTTTGTAATGAGTACGATGCTTTCCAAAGTTTGGGTTTGCTCATCAAAATAAGGTGAAAGAACAATGTCACATTAAAAAGAGAAGTCACTTTCCAGTTTTGAAATTAAACGTCTGAATTCTGTCCAGAAAAGCATAGAAGAATTAACAATGAGGGTAGAATGTGACCAATAGTGAATTTTACCTCATCTAGACTGAAAATCTCTGGGAATATTAGCCCTAAGGATAAAAGCTGCATTTGCAATCTACTGTTTTAATTTGATTTTTCCTTTTTACCCTTCTGCCCTTCCAAATTCTTCCTTTTCCTTCAAACAAACATAAATCTGTAAACACAAATAGCTACAAGGAGATCAAGCATAAGAAGCTTTGGTCTAAATGTTATTTTCTGATAACATCACAAAATAATGGCAGCACCACTTCACCCCTAACTTGCATGTTGCCACAACTGTGACACTGCTGTTACCAGTTTTTAAGCTTACTTTTGTCTGTGGGAACAGTTTTAAAACTAAAATATGGCAGACTTAAAACTTTTCTGAATGAACAGATGGTTTCTTCACGTTTTGTGTGCTGGGAACCATTTGCAGTTCTGGAAACTCAGTGGCTACAGAAGTCTAGAAGAAAAAGTCAGCTTTATAGTAAAAGTGTTTACTTTTGGTGTCTATGCATGTTAGATATGTATATTTGTATTAAACCACTCGAATTCTCTAGCTTCTCTTTTTGGGGAGAGCATTATTGGAACATCCTATGCCTTCCAACAGGATACACTTAACTGAAGTATAATCCTGACTTCAAATAATAAAAAAAAATTTAAAAGTTTTTATCTGTCAAATACCTTGATGGGTGTTCCCTTACATAATAACACTCATCTCAAGAGAGGCCTGTTTCACTATAAAAAAAAATTTACTCTGCATCATACTTTCAATATTTTCCTTTAATTATAAGTGTATGATAACAGGTTAGAGATAGAACTGCCATTTGGAAATATACTACAGTGAAAATGAAACGTTGTGGCAGAATGAAATGTTGCCCCTGAGAACAAGTCTTATATAGTTTGGTGTGTCCATGCAACACTAAATTTAAAATGAGCTAATTTAATGCATGCTTAGGGCTTTTGTCCTTGTCCTCTGGTCCCTACAGTAACGTGTGTCAGTGTGCAAAGGGAAATGAGGTCAGGAAGGGTAGAAGGAGAGCCTGCAAGAAGGCTCTTCAGAAAATGAGAATTCCCCTGAATAGGATGACATCTGAAGTAACTTTAGTTAATCAAGCTGCTGGGGTGTGAAGCAGGAAGCATGAATGTTCTCCATTCGTGCAAAATATCGTCACTTGCATCCTTTCCAGAATGTACAATGCTCTCTTGATGAGCAGCAGGGAGGGAGGGGAAATTTATGTAATCTAAATAGGTATTTGACAATCTGGCATTGTTTCACTTCATTGACAGCATTTATCTTTGAAACATGGGATAATAAACTCTGCCCACTGCATTGAATGAGGACAGAAATGTACTCAGTCAAGAAGTGCCATATTTTTAGAGTGAAATTATACAAATCCTGGTGTTGTTTAATGCTCCTTGCTGATTTTTTAATTATTTGGTTTCTTTTTTTATATTTGTATCTATTTTCTATGAAAAAGAAGTGTACATGCCTTTACATAATTGTCCCACTGGACTACATTATGCAGAAAGGCTGCTGAATTATAAGGAAATTTTGGGTTAAATGCAAATAATTTGCCAACATTAAAGATTCAGCGCTTTCTGAAAGGCTGCTGTAGGAAGGCCTCAGAGACAGAGAATGACATTAAGCCAATCTTTTCAATTTTGTCACTTCTTTAAGAAGGAAACATCTCACTTTTTGTGCTGTTTTTGTTTATTTATCTGTTTTGGGGGTTTGGGGCGGGGGAGAGTTCAGTGCTCGGTGGGACCATTTCTTCCTCCCCATGATGCAGCAGAGATGTGGAACTGCAGTGCCAACACCAACTGAGTCCAGCCAGCCAAGAAGGAGCAGAGAAACTGACACCAGAGGTCCAGAGCTGCCCCAGACAAGGCCAGAATAGCTTTGTGAGCTCTTACCTTCCTGGTTTTCTGTTTCAGGGAGAAGGTTGAGCCAAGCAGGGCTTCTCCTCCGCGTTATGTTTGTCCTCTGGGCCATGTGGTCTGCTACTGCAGCCACCAGCTTGGGTGAGAGGCTTCTCCTCCACCTTGTTTGCTTCCTTTCTGTGGTGTCCACAGGATTCAGCAGTTTCATATCTGGAGGATGTTGCTGTTATCTTGATTGTTGCTGTTTTGTTTTTTAATCAACTGTTATTTGTTCTCTTGTATCTTCTCACATTCATCTCTCCTCGTTGATGAGAGGGAAGTGGTTAATTGGAGTTTCCAGCCCATATAATTGTCTAAGACAGCGACTAGAGAAAGATATTTTCTGGTTAAGAGGCAAACATGAAGCAGTGAGCTCAACTCCTTTCTGTCAAGAAATCCACTGTGGAGCATGATTGAAAAGTCTTCTATATGTGAATACAGAGGTGATGAGTGCTCAGAACATACTGAGTCTTGTCATAGGTACATACTGTAAAAGTATATTATTTAAGAAGTGGTTTTCTTTTTCATATTAATGCCAATAATATTGGACATTGAGTACCAGCTGCTGTGCAGTTGTACCCAGCCTTTACCTCATTTCTCATTGCCTTTTTGTTTTCTTTTAGTGTTTAGGGTATTGGTGCAGCTAAGTGGTGCTTGCATTTGCATCCTCTTATCTCTACATTGTAGGCAGTTTAAAAGGATCCCTTTTAGCTTCTGACTCTGCTAAATTCATCTTTATTTTCTTCTTTTCTGTATCAGTTCAAGAAAGGAGAGTTATCTTCTTTGCTTTTTTTCTGTTTTGGTTTTTTTTTCCCCTGAATGTATGTGTGAGGTGCTGAGTTTTCTGTAGGGGATCTCCCTCAGTGCTATGGACATCAGCACTAGATGGATTAGATGGCTGCTAATTACATTCCACTGGCTGCATATGCAGCAGGCTATTACATTTATATAGCCAAAGCCCCCCTTCCAGAGATATAAGATATGAATTAGTTAATGTTGCTTGAGTTTGTCACTGACATCTAAAGACTGCTTTTCCTAATCTTGAAGCAATTCTATATTGTCTTTCCTCCTCCTCTCCTTCTCAAAGTCGAGTTTTGCTCTTTTCTAAAAAGCTGTAGAACCTGCTGTTCCTTAATACTCTCTACTTGTGTCTTATGACTGTAAATAGCTATTACATTATCAAAGAACTAAGTGATTGTTTTTTTTTTCTCGAATATTTTTCACCTCCCCCTCTTGATTAGTTTCTGGCAGGATCTGCATGTATTAAGAAAATTATAAACTGGGTTGTTTAGGCGACATAAAAACTGATAGTAAGTTATTAAAATTTGTACGTGCCATTAATTTCCACTTTTAATGCAATATTTTCATAGTCATGGAAATTAGAATAGGAAAAATATGTATTATGCCATTCAGTTCAGTCTCATCCACTGCAAGATTGCCTTGGTATATTTATGATGTATATTTCCCAGTGCTTTATTGTAACTAATCAAGTGATGTGACTTTGAGAATTTATCTCAGGAAAGTAATCCAGAGCCCAGTGGGTCTCACTATTAAGATATTTTCATTTTGTACCAAAATTTCTCTCCTTCTCTCTCTCTCTTTTTTTTTTTTTTCTCTGCAAAGTTTCCTTTAAGCAGAATTTCCAGCATATTCTTAAAATCCATAAACTGTATTGTTTTAAATTGGGTTTTGGATTTGTCAGAAGTAGGATAGTGGAAATGTTGCCACACTTGCAGGATGGATGGATGACTAAGGACTGTTCAGGAGTTTGCAGTGCAGCCTATTTATTTAGTATGTAACATAACCTGCTAGCTTGACCTGAACTTCAGCTTTGGCTTACATTTGTTCTGTTTGTATTTTGAAATTTGTTTTTTACATACTGTCTTTCTAAAATGGCTTTATTTTTACATTTTCTGTAGTAGAAGTAAGTCCTTAATGAAGATTACTGTTAGGTTTCTGGTTTCTGCAGTGGACTTATTTTTATCCCTTAATGGAAAGTTTGATATTTTCCACAACTGTAGCATTAAATACAAGTGGGAAGGGATCACTGCTATTTTTATTGATTGCCTAAATAGTCAGTTTTGCATTTGATCATAATTATCTCTACCTATCCTTAGAAAGGCTTTGTGATGTAGTAGAAATCCTTTGCAGACTTTGGAGGTGCTGTACAGAAATGCTGGGGAAAAGAAGGAAATTGAATTGTACTCTTTAAACAACAGTTACTGGAGATGTGTTCTTCATAGGCATAAATAGTAAATGTGAAATAGTCATTCAGAAAACACTTAGTTTGTGTGAAAATACTTTGGGTGATAGTAGACAAGTCTTTGTAATAAAAATTAACAGCTGCTCTTCTGACTGTTTTACAGTGCATTCAATTGCAACAATCAATGCTGTCTTTTGCAAGCAGGACTCTTTCTAGGAACAAATGCAGATTATTTTTTTTTCATCCTATTCAATTTTATTTAATTCCTGCTCATGGGATCCACTTCTAAAAATGATTTTGCTGCCAAGAAATGAAGTTGGCATATGTTCTGTATTAATATAACAGAATATATTTTCCATTCTTCAGAATATTAAGGATATGTATTTACTGAAAATTTATAAATAAACTCATTTTTGTCTTCTTTTCAGGGTAGGTTCCAGACTTCCTGTATGATTCTCTTTTCTGAACACTGCAAAGCAGGCATGTAACATTCAAAATGGTGATATTATTACTATTGTTGAAATGTCACTTGACAAGTTCTACCACCAGTTAAATTGTTATATGACAGAAAAGGGGAGCAAGTAATGGAAGAAATACAGAACTGCTTGAGGCGTCTTTGGTAGCCAAGTCTTTACCTGGGATGAAATTTGTCACTGGGCTTGTCCTGTTTGAAAGGTTTATAATTTGTTTAAAGCAGTTCCCACAGTGCTGGCTAGAAGCAATGACTGTATGATTGCAGGTACTAGTTAGTCTTAAAAATGGAGGCTAAAATCCCACTTTGAAACTTCTGAAAGAAGTTTTGATTTAAAACATGAAAATGAAAGGCAACCTTTTTAGTTCTAGAATCATACTTATGAGATGAAACTATCTAATAATAAATTTTCATATATAACCACTTTGTTGAAAAAAAAATTAAAACAAAGTAATCATGAAGAAACATTCAGATTTCTTTTGTTCCTCTTTTTTCTTGTCCTTTCTATTACTCTTCTGCTTAAAATTCTTTATACAACAATATAGACTTGATTACAGCAGAGTAGATTATGATTTTCTCTTTGAAAGGATATTTATGTTCATTATGCAGAGATCTTTCTGTGCTTCTGATTGTCTCCAGTGGTTAGGCATTTGAACCTCCTGGATAGCAGCTAGTATAATCCAGTTCTAATAAAAATGTAGTTTATGCATATCACAGGAAGGTTTTAGGCAGCTGTGAGCTATTCATACTCTCTCCTCAGGAGAGATCTAAAATTTTCTGTTTTGAATAAAGTGCCTTCTTCCAGTTAACTCTAACTGGGGAAAAGTATTAAACAAATTCCTAACAGCTGTACACACCTTTCCCCCACCCCTCATTTTTAATTGAGTCTGGCCCAGTGACAAAACCATGACTTCTTTAGCACACTGATTCAGTTCCCCTTTTTGTTGGGAAGTCTCTCAGAACAGGAGGGATCTGGACTGGGAAAAGCCTGTGGGATATAGTGAATTTATTGATTTGGGTCTGTTTCAAAGTTAAGGAGCTCTACTGGATGTTTTGTTTTCTTTTGTTTTGTTTTGTTTCCTGGTTGCCATTCTTTATATACAGTTTAATACACATATATAAACCTACTGGTGTAGCCACTTGTGCATTTTTACATAATCAAATTTTAAAAAGAGGGGTGTTACAGGTACATGTGCAGCCACATTGGTGCCTGTTAATTCCAGTGTTCAGGTGCAATCTTCAGGTGTAGAAGTTCAGGAAGGGCAGATTGTTGAAGGTAGGAGCATGGGAGCATTAGCAAGGGAAGCATCCTCCATATCCCCCCTCCTAACACCTGATGTTACACCTAACACTGTTGGAGTTGTGATGGTGAACTTGGCAGCGCCTTGTTTTTATCCAGTACATTCTTACACAAGCAAATGGACATCTCAACAACCCAGCTGCAGGTAATATTTAGGAGGATATTTTCTTTTCTTTTATGTGTCCTAAGGATTGAGAAACATATGTTTTAGCAATTTATTTATTTAGCTATCACTTTAAGAAAAGGTGATATTTCTGTTTGTGTTGGGTGAATTGAATCCTGCTGAGGACAGAGCTCCAGGCTGCTGTAGGGGGTAGGTAATTGATGCATAACCAATGGCAGCTGTCCTCCCAAAATAAGGACACCTGCAAGTGTGCCTGCACTTCCTAGAGAAATACACAGGCTTAGGGTTCAGAATAGCTTTTGAAGAAGTCCACCTTTGTTAGGGAGATATTCTGCCTGGATTAATCAATCCGGTCTGCTGTATTTATAGCCGTGTGTTGCTTCTGGGGCCAAGCTGGCAACTTTGGGTGGCACTGGAGTGTGCTGCATCATGTAGTGTGAGTAATGTGTGTGTTTTCTGCTTCAGGGACATTTGCACCTGTAAAGCATTCCCTTACTTTCCATTTCTGCACTCAGCCTTTTTTCCCCCGAGACTGACAGCAGAAGTGCTGGCTGTGATCATTTTCTATTACAAAAATGGATGTTGAGCTCAACAACTCGTATTATGTATCCGCATGAAACAAACATCAGATAAAGCTGACTCAAGGCCATCACGGACATGATTTGGTGTTGAAACCACAGCCTGTCAACAGAAGGCTCTCTAGCCATTAGGAATCCCTCGAGCTGTTCAGTGTCTTATAAACTAAGCAAGATAATCTGACATGTTTAAGGATTTGTCTTGCTTAAATGCCAGAATACTTGAAAATTCAAACTAGAGACCTGTGAGGAAGGGAAATAAACCAGAGACTGAAGTGGGTTATGTATCTAGTTGTGTAAATTGCAGGGGTGAGGAGGCGGTGGAAGGAAGGGGGTGAGAGAGGAGACCAGAGAACTGTCAGCTCTTCAGGGAAATGCTGCTGCTGGTTCTGGCAGAGAATAGTGCTGAGAGAAGGAGGAGGGGATTGAAACAGTGATCACAGCAAACGGGGAAACAAGAAAGATACAACTCAGAGAGGAGAGTCGCAAAGGGTGTGATATTTTTCCTAAGCCCCTTAATGCTGAGATTATTATCTGTAGTTAAATTCTGAGGGTTCTCTGATCACTGTTACAAATCCAGCAAGACTTAAAAGAATGCAAGTACACTGTGGAGAAGCTCCAGTGATGCTTCTGTAGCTATGCACAGAATGATAAGAATTATTTTCCCAATGTATATTTTTTCTGCCGCTTCCAACCTCATATATGTGTCCTGTGCAGAGATCTGTCTGACACCCTTTTACTTTTTTTTTTAAGTCCATCTTCTCAAAGACAATTGTGAACTCTTTCAGAGCTTGTCACATACATTCTTTTCAGGTACAAAGAATCAGAAAATCACTCTTGCCTGCGGGTGCACAGAGCATGCTGGAAAGATCACATTTGTAGTCTCTGCATAATCTAGAATCTAAGTCAAAATTTTGGATATGAATTTCAAAGTGAGGATTCATGTGCTGTTTATCTTAGGCTTTGTTTCTGCAGTCTTAGTCTTTGACTCTTTGATAAACTAACCTGCTTACTTTGATGGTTTTTATTTCTGTAGAGAAATGTGTTTATAAGATATGTATTGAAAAGTAGGAAATAAACCCACAGACACCTGAGTTAATATTTTCTTCTAGACTACAAAGAGATTTCTTTATGCATATGTGAGATGCGACTGTGCGTCCTTGAGTACAACTCAGACACTTACCAAGCAGACCCTCTTCTGCCTTGTGGCTTTAGCTCTAAGGCAGAGGCTGTTTCATGGTGGGGTTCTTTTGCTTGTTTTTTTGTTTTTTTTTTTTCTCTGTTGCCTTTTGCCTTTCCCTGTTGCTATCACCAGGAGAGCTGAGGCAGTGCAAGTAGAGGCTTAGATCTACTTATATCACTTATATCTGCTCATATTCATTTCTCCTTATTGGTGGAAAGGGTTAAACCTACAGGGGGAGATAACTCTTTTCACCTCTAACTTTGTATTAAACAGTGTTTTAATGCCATTTTGCAGTCAAGGAATGGAAAATCAGATTAGGTGATCTGCTCATTATAAAGATTTGTATCAGCAGTGGANGAGGCAGTGCAAGTAGAGGCTTAGATCTACTTATATCACTTATATCTGCTCATATTCATTTCTCCTTATTGGTGGAAAGGGTTAAACCTACAGGGGGAGATAACTCTTTTCACCTCTAACTTTGTGTTAAACAGTGTTTTAATGCCATTTTGCAGTCAAGGAATGGAAAATCAGATTAGGTGATCTGCTCATTATAAAGATTTGTATCAGCAGTGGAAATTGCATACTAGCTTTTTTTTTCAGACTTTAACTGGAAATCAGTAAAAAGAAAACAGGCTGTCATATTTGGATAAAATCAAACAGATCCCAAGACTGAGCAGGAGGTCCTTATCTGCTGTCCCCTGCTGACAACAGATGTTTTAGTGACACTTCTACCCACACCTGCAGAAGCCTGGCAGCAGCAGCCTTATGACCTGGCAGATCATGGGATGAGCAGGAGAAACCCTCTGGAAAACTTGGTGGGTACCATTCAGTGTTTCTCTACAAAGCCTCTAATTTAATTACTCTTGAGGCTTTTTCTGTGCTTGGCAGTAAAGGTGGGTTCTGTATGAGACTCTGTATTGTGGTAACTGAACTAGTGTTAGCTATTTTTGATGATACAATTGAGACTTTAGTGCAGTGAATTATTTGCTTCATATATACGGTATTAGCTGTTCATGAGTTTTTCAGTGTAAAAAACAACTTACAAAAAATGTCCATTGCTACAAAGTGTAAGAAATGTTAAATTTAAATTCTAAATTATAAGTGGTTTTCTTTAGGTGTAGATTGATTGCTGAGTATTTTGCATGCCTTAGAGTTGAATATGACAAGGAAGGAGAAAGCCCAGCCAAAGGTGCAGATATTATTTCATACCGGTAATTAACATTGGTCTGGTCTGGGGTCTGTGTGAACTCGGAACACAGATAATGAATTCATGGTTTGGAACTTATGAACCCCCAGAATAGAAGTAGTGTCCTGCTTGTTTAGTCACATGACAAGTAAAGTCCTGTGTGCTGTACTGAGAAATGTGATTGTACTGGATGAGATGTAAGGCCTTCCTAACTCACTGTTTTCTTTTTAGCAGTGGGTAGAAGGGATGATTAGGAAAATAATGGAAGAAAAAAGCAAGTATGAAATGATCTTTCCCCATATTCTTAGCTTTCTATATTAAGCAGTGTAAAGATTTGAGCCAGCTTTCATACAAAATCTTGTAATTAATAAAAGTTTTTCTTAGATCATTATTCCATTAATTTATATAATTACTTTCTACTAAAAATATGGTGCCAATGCTTCCACAGACAACTCTGAAGCATGGGGAAAAAACCTGTTTCTTTATTTAGGCCCATTTCTTCAGGGGCCAACTAATTCTTAAGCTCTTTGTAAATCTCCTATCCATTTTCAGACATCTTTAGTTGTCATTCTTTTGCTGGTTCTGAAGCCTTTCTGACTGTAGATCGCTCACAGTTCACAACTTGTTTCTCATGCCTTGCTCTCTGAATTGTGTGTACACAGGGAGAAATCTCTCTGAGATAATGGAGATAGCAGTGGCAAGAAGTTAATGGAATAGCTACTCTAATTATGGTGTGATGTTAACTGGGGTACAAAGATATTTCTTTGTGGTGTGTAGGTCAGAGAAAGAACAGCAACAGAGTGAAGTAAAATATTTCCAAGGGGGAGATACAGGTCATAGCAAGAGAAAAAAGTTCTTCATTATTTCTTATTTTGTGTGCTTTTAAGCTGAACTTTCTAAGGCGGTAGGTATTTTGAAGTTTTGTTGTTGCTCTTTAATTTTATAATCCTGTGCATATAGTAAAACATTACTGTAAAAGACAGTTTTGCTTAGAAAATAATTGGAAAAGGGCATTCAGTTTGCTGCTGCCTTTTGTATTAAACATGTTTAAATTATGGATCAGTCCTGATTCTTCTGATTGACATTAATCTGGGAAAAACAAGGATTTTTTCAGCTTTGAGTCTCAATAAAGTAGGGATTCCTGAATTGGAATTTATTTTACAGCACAATGACATGAGGTGAAAAGCCAAACAAATTATTTCAGGTGCAATTTTATTGTGTTTAAAGTTGTGTGTTAAGTGTATAGAATTTACAAGATTTGTGGAAACTACTTCAGCTCATGATGAACTAAATGAGGATTTTTTTCCTTCGTGTTTTCAAGGCTTATGGAGAATGTACGATTCTACCAAAAAAAACCCCCACATTTTTACAGTGAAACACCTCCTTAATAACCACATTTTAAGATGTGGTTCTTGAGTGGAAACGTAAATCCTCAAATACTGTATTCATTCTTTTGACTAAAACTCCTGAAACAGACAATGTAAATGGTAAAGCAGTGGCTTTTAGAAGGGTAAAAATATATTCCATACTATTGATGAGAACTGCCCCAGCAGTACATCCGGTAGAGTTTTGGACATAGGGACACTGAATAATGCCCTTCATCTATCCTTACTGCTTTGACTGTGTATTATTTCAGTNTTTAGAGCTTATGTAATTTTCCCTTTAGATTTTTAGACGTATATGAGTGGGAATCCAGCCTGTGATTTATTTTTAAGGGTTGCAGGAAGGCAAGGGAGAAGTGATTGCTTAACAAAGGCTGCCCTGGAGCATTGGAGGGATCAAAAAACTTTGTCAGTGGTTCCTTCAGTCACTGTAAGGTGAATGCTCTCACTATGCACTTCACAGAAACTTTGGGGAATTAATTGCATACAAGGTCACTGTTTAGTTGTTTTAACTTAAAATTCATACTACGAGAAATATTTCTAGCTATCTTCTCCTTCTTCTTTAATCAGAAAAATATTTTGGTGTGTGAACCATCTCACATGAGATGTTTAGCTACAGTATCAAACCAGCAAAGGTTATAAATGGCAAAATATGAAATGCATCCCATCGCCTTTTTCATGCTACATAGTTATCTTGTCCTTAATAGATTCTAGTTTATTTCACTGTCTTTCCTTTGAAATATTTTCTTCTGGAATATCATGTTAAACACCCTTCAGCTTTGTGCGAGGATGCACATGGTTCCCCTCTCATAGAGGGAAAGAATACTTTACCTGAGGAAGTTTTTCAGGGTTTCAATGAGGTTCTTAGCTACAGAGGAAGTTTGTTTGTTGTTGGTTTTAATTAGAGCTTCTAAAGAGAGGTATGGGCAGCACTGTGAAGCTTTCTGTATCTACTCTCTTAGAATTAAAAACTGGTTCACATAGGAAAGAATCATGGAAAAGGCCATGGTCTCTTACTACTCTGATGGTCAAAAATGATGGAAACACTCAACCGCACATTTTCTGTACTAATATTGTGCTAAACAGTACTTGAAAAATCCTCAAAACCTTCTGTTTCAGAGAGATTTTGCTTGGTTGAGTGTTTTGGGGTTCTTTTACGTCTAGCACAAAATAAATATTTAATCTTTTAGAAGAACAATATTTTAGCGCTTCTTGCAATAGCAAGCCATTGAAATTATGAACCTGAGATAAAATTTAAATATCTTAGAAGTGTTCAGCCCTGAAAAAAATTTTAGGCAGAATCTCTGGAAGCACAGCAAATATTTAGAGACTGTAAATTGACCGTGAGAGGAGTGTACTCTCTGTATGTTGGGGGTTGTAAACTCTGTTTAGTATCTACAATCCCTCATAGGCAAAAGTAAGTATCTTTTATATTTTGTGATGGTAGAAATCTAAGGGTCTTTTGTGTGTGTTACTGAAGTTACTGTAACTGAAGGTTCAGTTTTCCAACAAGGGCTTACAATGAAGGATTATCTGTGTGGGCATATGCTTATTAAAAGAAATAATTGTGATTTAATGACATATTTATTCAAGATATAAAAATAAGGAAACCTTTTTTCACTGGAAAAGCATAAATATTAGTGATATTGAAGATCTTCCCTTCCAGTTTCTGGATTTGGCTGCTGAACCCACAAGCAGAATCCACAGTCTCACTTTTGCCTTCCTAAGTGATAACACACCTGCGTGTTTCTCAGAACATTTCATATTGTTGTTAAACTCTCTGGGCCTCTCACGAGTTTTTTAAAGTCTATTTGAGAGAGAAGCTCAAAAATGCACAAACCTCCATGTACATGATTGAAAGTGGGTATGTAAAAGTATAGAACGTCAGAAACATTTAATGGAAGTGATGGATAGCTGAGAGAATCATTGCAATCTTTGAACGTGCAAAAAGAGTGAGTGAAAAGTATATTTTATATATGTATATGTAGCATATATCACAATCAAAATCCACCTAACCTTTACAAATGTACCATCAAATCCTGTGAGACTCAATTTGACTTTATTGCACAAATAATATTTGGCCTTGAGTGAGTATTCACACTCCTGCCAAATGTAATTCTTCCAGAGGTAACCCACAATCAAAATAGCTTTCTTTTTTTAGGTGTGCTTGAAAAGGTTGCAGCAGAAAGTGGGATATCAGAGAGCATATGTTATTGTGCAATAAGCCGTGCAGCAGATACCAGAAATTAATGAGGCAAAGAAAGCAAATGCAGCAAGCAGCAGCAACTAAATTTGGGAAAAGCTTGAGTGTTGTGAGACAGGAACATTAAGTGTCCTCTCCCTTTTTTTCTATGAAAAACCTGAAAATGGAGGCTTGAATAAAGGTGTTAATATGATTATATGCATGGAGGTAACCATGGAACTTCAAAACAAAGCTGTAAGTCACTAGTGCAATATGCCAAGATAAAAATGAGCAGTTGAAGAAATGAAAGACAAATGGATCTGTAAATAGTACAGTTTCAGAAAACAAATTTTCCAGATTGAATAAATAACCTGCTGTTTCCCAGAGCATCATCAGAATGCTCATCACAGACAGGATGTTGTCTTCATTCTGAAATTTTAAGCAGTTTTAGACATCTGTCTTCAGCATCTTCCTACAGAAACGTTTATCATCCATCAAATGGGAGCACACCTTAATTATTATTCTGTGGCCATGGGATAGAATGGATTTGTTGATATTTTGTCAGAGGTGACAGAAAGATACCTTCAGACCTGTTTCATGGGAGGAGGAGGAAGAGGCAATCTGTTTGTTGAGTGACAGGCTGGGTGTCAGCACTGGAAAGTCCAGCAGTAATGAATGCTGGAATTCTAATATATGCTCTCCTTGCCCTCAACAGCTTGTTAGGGCTCAGCACTACGTGTTGGTTGACAAAATTCTAAATTTCATTACTGTGTAATAAAACAGCTCAGCTTCAAATTTGGTCAGTTTATTGATTTTTAGTGGCAGGGGATTTGAGTGCATTCGCTTTGTAGGCTGTTACTGTTTGACTTTCAGAAACCAATCTGCTGTTTTGAGCAGTGGATTAAGCATGCAGATATTATGATGATCAGAGTAAATGAAATGTTCATACTAGGGATGTATCTCTGAAAAATTGTGAGGAATAACTTTTCTGAAACCGTTGTCACTAAAAAAAAAGATTTTAGACTGGAGAATACTGCAGCTTTGTGTTTCTTTTCCATGTTTAACTTTTGGAAAAAATATGAGGAAAATACAGGTGCTTATTATAATTCTTTGTTTATTTTTCATATATGTGGCATTCATAAAGAAAGAGACTTTTTTTTATGCAGTCATTCCGTTGCCATTCACCTTTTCTTCTAATTCTTTCTTGGTTAAAAATCCTAGAATATATTCTATAATATATTCTATTTATGTGAATCAAAAAGAGAAGGAAACAATTTCCCACAGCAAAGATGTTAATTTTGTGCTGCCTCTAGGTCAGGCTGAAGTACTGACTCTGTCTTGCCTGAGAACTAAAAGGGATAAGACAAGTTTTTCTTTGTGTGAAAGAAGTGGGATTAGTGAGTTTGTTCATAGTCAGTTGACTGTCACAGAGGATGTTTAATTTACTTCAATTTATTGAAGATAAGGGACTGGGAAAACAAGGATCAAATTTACTGTGAGTCACAGCTCAGGCCTGCTGGGCTTTGGCCCCCATGGCCTTCTCTGCCACTCAGGAAATACACAAAGGAAAAAAATTCACATAATTCTGTACATAGTGAAGTTGAGCTATTTAAATAATTGTTGGTTTATTTTGATTATCTAGAACTTTTTGTATGCTAAATTTTTTTTAATGGGTGCTGCCTTTGGAGATAATTTTCCATAAAATTAAATTACAGCAGTTGCAGAAATAAAATCTTATTAGACTATCTAACCTAACCAAACTATACTTTGAAATTATTGTGAAACATTAAGGGATGCATTCATTAAAGACTGCCTCTGATTTTTTGCATTTAGATTCTCCTTTATATTTGCATACTGTTTCAAGCCTTCAGAACTGTGTAGTTAATGTGACTAAGGTTTCATCGATGCTATCTACTTCGAAACCTTATCATAGTGCTATGAATATTGATTTTCAAAGATAGGAGTTTTGAAATAAGGTGTTGATAATTTGCATTTGCTTGGATCCAACTGTCTTGAGGTTTGGTGTCTACCTGTGCTGCAAAAGTGTAAAGGAGTAGCATAAACTTATAGGATAAAATGCAGACCTCTCAATCAAAATACATTAAAAAATGAGTTTCTTTAATTTCTCTGAAAAGGTGAAGGTCAAAAAAAGTAAAGACAAGCTGCAAAATGTGAAAGGAAACCAAATATTTGATTGCAAAAATTTTTGTTTGATTATTCATAATAAAGAGTGGACTGCAGATGTGTAATTTACATAAATGCTTTTACAAACATTTAAGAATGACAGGTGACTTTCTGAAAGGCTGTTTAGAACATGGAAGGACTCTGCCAGGAGATGACAGGAACTTGAGATAAAATAAAGGTGATATGATTGTTATCTCAGACCTAGGGGGAGGTTACCAAAGCTGGGGCAGAAGAATGTATCACTAATAATGGACAATTTATGGGCCACAAGGAAAGACAATTCATCAAGCTGAAGTCAGCTAGGACTAGGTAACAGGTAATTCTGGCAGAGGGAGGAGATCATGGCCACTGACCACAGCTCTGACTCAAAGGAAGAGAGAGACTGAGCTGGAAGGCTACTTAGCATTAGAATCAAGCGGATCATTTAACCAATAAAATAAGAGAACTGTGTAGCCAAGGAGCATTAATGTCTCTGTTTGCAAAAATGTATACATGGTGATAAGTTTTGGAGAAGCCTAGGGTAAAGAAGGACCAACAGGATGCTGGTGGATCCACACGTGGTGACTAACTTCTGCTTAACCTCTGTCTCCCTCTCTTCTCTCTTTTGTATTTCTTTCCCTCCCTCTACCTCACATTTTATTGTTAAATAAAATCCATACTATTGACTTCAGCACGTGTCCTCTTTTGCACTTTAATTCAGGCAGAGGCATCTCTCAATAACTGGATCTGAGCATTCTGGTATCCATCTAATGTGGGGATTAATAAGGATTTAAGATACAGCCAAAATGGTTATTCAAGAAGAAAGCATGTTAAGTAGAAGTACATTTTTCATGGGCTGTTGGGTAGGTGACTAGCAGCAGCTCTGAAACAATTTGACTTCAGACAGGTTTGTTCCCCTGATCTCTATACATTTCAGAAGTAAATCACCAAGAATTAAATGCCCAACATGCTTAGATGAAAGTTTATGTGTTGTTCATTTTGAAGTTGGAAGGGTGTTCATTATGAGCTGAATCCTAGTTTCTTTGGGTTTTTTTTTGTCTCGTCTATGATAAAAAAGATAAAACTTAAAGGGCAGTTCTAGGGCAAGGGCTGGCAAGTGCTTGGAATCCAGGCTGGAAATTCAAAATTATCTTGGTGAAATAAAATTTTGTGATGAAGAAGATCAATGAAGATGAATGCAAGTGATAAAATGGGGAATAATTAGGTATGCAGCAGTGCTGCTGAAGAAATAACAGCTCACCACAGTCCAAGTCAGCAATATGTTGCTGTTCCAGGGAAGCCAGAAGTCGTTCTGAAATGTGTTGACCAAATTAATATATGAGAGTTATGATACTCTAATTGAGGCTGGTCAGGCCTCAGCTGTAGAAGGTGAAAGGCTCAGAGATACCTGCAATAATCATGATTTTGGATAGGGGAAAATAATGAAATATATTTCCACTAAATAAACAGTAGAATTTGAGGGTGATATCAGCCTTGCAATAAAAATTGTTAGAAAGAAGTGATCATCAGCTCTTTGGTTCCTGTGATTTTGATTTCGTTTATTTGGTTGGGTTTTTTCTTATTAGTTTGGGGCTTTTGCAAACAGAAACATAAAGGAATAATTTGGGTTTTTTTAATCCAAACTGATTTAGAAAAAGCTTTTCACCTGGAAAGTGGAGCCCTGGAGCAGCTCCCACAGAAGATGCTACATGGAGATTTAAAACATACCCAACAAAACCAAACAAAACCCAAACCCCAAATTCCACAGGGCTGGAGACCTTACCTGAAATATGGGACACACAAATGAAGTTATTGTATCATAAAGAGATTCAATATATTATAAATAGACTGGTGATTATTTTGCAGTGGAATTTAGGTTTTCCGTATTTAATCAAAAAGTTGCTCTTTCTCTTGCTACAAATGTAATTTAAGTGCCTTTTTTACAATAAATTCTAGGTTTCAGCTAAAAATGTAATTTGTCTGTTTTAAAAATAATTTTTTAATCATTTTAATAACTTTAATAAATAAAAAGGTTTCGACAAATCTTTGTTTTCTTTTGGAAAACATATTATCCCCCCACATTCCTGGCTGAAACAAGGAATTCGTCATTTGTATACCCAAACCCAAATATAAATTAATAAATTCCTGTTTGACAATGAACTCTTTTTGTGCATCTTTAAATAAATTTTAAACTATAGCTGTGCACCACTAAGTCATACAAATGACTCTGAAGATTTGGGTCTTTTAATCAGTTAAACTCTAACTTATACAGCCTTGCATTTTTTAATGCTGAGAGGTTTGTCAGCTCTGCTATGAGTTCAGAGTACATCTGGTACTGAATAGCTGATGGTAAATAGGGGGAATTTCTGTTGCTTAATGTACCAGTGGATTGCTGTCGATATATATTTACAAAATTTATAGATGTAAATAAAACATGTTATAACCTGTAATTATATACAATTTTAAATCTTGTATATAGCTTACAGTATCAGAAATTATATTTAAAAAACATATATAGTTATTTCAGAAAAATACTCTGTGGGCAGGTCTTCTAAATTGATTACTTGATCTTAGCATGAGAAACCTGTGCTTCTTCAGTGTGGGCAAACTCAGGTCCACTATCAGGAGAGCAGCACAAAAAAATTACAATAGAATATAAAAAAATAGTATTTAGAATCAATATTTTAATAGCTTTATATTT
>VZRX01004692.1:71950-154738 GCA_013398075.1 Notiomystis cincta
CAAACATTTGAGTATATTATACTATGTATTATATATATATATAAAATTTTTTACTATGTGTATATATAAAAAGTATATACTTGGAGCATGAATATTTAAAGTGTGCTGCCTGATGACCCTCCTTTTCACCTGTATTTTCCAGAATATAAAAATTGGTTAATCTGCCTACTGTTTTTTAAAGTTTCCCTGAGCTTTTCTCCTAAAGTGTTTGGAAATTATTTTGTCTATTTTTAAATGATCTTTCAATCTGCCTCCTTTAGCATTTTCTTAGCAAAAATGGGCATTAAATATTGTCTCAAACTTTAATGTGAGAGAGCAAGATGGCTAGAGCTGTTAGGTGCCAATAACCACCTGGCATTGTGAAGGGTCTGTAAATGACACATGAGCCTACTTTGCAGGCTTAACTAACCCAGTAATCATGCATTAGGGTGTCCCTGTGTGAATTAACTGCTCACCACTCATTGACTTTTGAAGGACTATAAACAGGGTAATAAGACATGATTTAAGAAACCTTTTGAAAATTAATAGCCAGCTGTATATATAGTGTTTGATTAACTATTTAAAAATGTTTGATTGATGTGTGCTGTCAGCAAATGCTCTACCTAATTGTCCAAGTCACATTGTCCCAGCAGTTGGATTTTATTGCTACTTAAAGATGTGGATGTTTGTGCATTCAGGGGTGTTTTAGAGGAAAGTCTTCCTTCAATGTCACCTGTCTTTCATTTGCTCTCACCTGTAAGCCTGTTCCTCTGGTACTCTGAGATGCATGTATGAATGATTTTGTGACTGATAGAGTCAAAGAATGGCTGAGGTTAGAGGGACCTCTAGAAGTCATCTGATCCCACCCCCCTGCTCAAGCAGGTCACCCTGAGATGATTGCCCAGGACCATTTCCTTGAGTTTCTGCACGGATGGAGACTTTGCACCTTTTCTGGGCAACCTGTGCCAGTGGCTGTTTATGCTCATAGCAAAAAAAAGGTGTTTTCTGATGTTCATAAGGAACCTCTCCTGTTGCCCTTCATGCCCATTGCCTCATCCTGTCACTGGTAACAATCAGAAGTGTCTTGGCATGCTGCCTTCAGATACATTGATGAGATCCCTCCCTATGGGACATACCATATTTCATATATTTAACTTGCCTGATTGTCAGGAAAGACTTGTTTATGACAATGTCCACTCCTATCCTTGTTTCTCTTTTTTGTTTTTTTTTTAACTAGACTGATTGTGTAAATAATATTTAGTGATTACATTAGTGCACTATCTAATTCTGCTTCCTCTTTCAGAGGGTCTAAAATATTTTGCAGTTTATAATTAATGGATAATTATGCAGAAAGTACTTTGGGAGGAAAGACAACAACTTTGACTCTCCCAAATCACAAGGAAGTTTTTCTGCTCACAGAGCCTACTCATAGGAGTCTGTTTGCATGATTTCTGCATTCGTGGCTGATATGTGAGTGCTAAAAACTCCAAGAGGATAAAATGTGAAAATGAAGGCCTCAGAGGTGAAAGGCATGATGTGAAAATCTGCATGAGCCATGAAACCATCTTTTATGTAAGGTGAATTCTCCATAGTAGTTTACAGCATCTGGAAACTCTTTCTATATAAAAAAAACCCTTTAGGTTTATGTCTGAAAAATATGTGTACACAGAGTAAGAGAGAAGGAAATAAACTGTGTGCTGTGTGTATGTATCTGTATGAATATATCTAAAATCTATATTGACTGAGGAAGAATTTCCTCTATCTTGCTACTGTATATTGTAATTCAGTCACCTTTTCTGTGTTGACAGAATGGAAACTAGTAATTTTCTTTGCTTCTTGCAGTTCACTGCTTTTTCCATTCATTCTCTGCAGTTGAATCAATTTTATTAAGGCATTATTAGGTTTTCCCTTGGAAATGCTAATTTTCTGAAATCAGAAGATTTCTTCATTATGGCTTCACAAGGAATTTTTGATTGACTGCTGAATGTGCTATGCAGCGTGCCCATTCAGCCTTGCAGAACACTGACAGATTTGCCTGAGGGAGGATGAGAATCCCATGCCATACATCCTCAGAGGGCTCGTTCAACCCCTGAGTGAGGGAGCTGGCAAAGGCATCTTTTGACCTTGCTTTGATCACACAAACTCCGTTCTGACTGTCAGTTTTCTAAGTTTTAATTTCACTGCCTCTTTTACGGTACCCAGTCCCCCTGGCCTTGTGACCTTTCCTTGCAACACTTCCTGTAGCAGGGATAAGCATAACAACCTGCCAGATGTTACAGACAGGTAGATGTGCTCTGACAATTCCATATTTTCACAGCTCAGAGGTGTTCACACTGCCTTGTACTCATGGAAGAGCTCCATGCATTCCTTAGGTTAATGCTGCTGAGTGCTTTTAATGCTTCTGTGACTTCCGTCAAGATTACTTGGAGGAAATGGTTTCTTCCTGGTAAAAAGTAGCAGATTTTCTGAAAGCAGAAGGATTCTAAGTCCGAGGCTTGAGCTCACAGCCAAGTGGCAGTGCCAGAGCCAGAGTTAGTGCCAATCTTTATACAAACTTCAGACTTGTTTAATCGAGAACTTTTATAAGAAATAGCAAAGGAAGGATTTTGCTGGTGGTGCAAAGGCATGCTGTTTTCAGGGAGGCAGAATAAAAAAAATCAGATGGGGAAATACACTTATACAGGGTATGTAAAATGTTCACGTGATCTCCAATGTGACTTAGACAAAAGTCGGGCGCTCTTACAATGCAACTGTTAGAAGTGTGAATGAAGCGTAAACATGCAGGAATTTTTTGTTGTAAATTCCTCTTTCTCTAATATTTTTTCTCTCACAGCTTAATAAAACTTTTTAAGGTTATCAAGAGCATGATAGGGAGGATAAATCAGATGTCTGAACTGATGTAGTCTCACTGAGATATGTCAATAGCAATAATGTATAGTGTAGCTATGACTGCCTATCATCATTTCTTGCGAAATGCTGATAAGTGCCTGTCATGGTTTTAAACCCAGCTGGAGATGAAACACCACACAGATGCTCACTCAACTCCCCCTTTCTTCCCCCCCTAATCCCAGTGGAAGGGGGAGGAGACTTGAAGTAAAACTTGTATGTTAAGATAAGAACAGTTTAATAATTGAAAATAAAGTAAAATACAATAATGTTATAATAATAATAATAATAATAATAATGAGAATAAGAAGGGAAAAAAAAAAACCAAAACAACAAACAAGAGAGTCACAATGCAATTGCTCACCACCTGTTAACTGGTGCCACACCTCACTTCCCAGCCCAGACTAGCCTCTCTCCCAAGTAACATCCCCAGTTTATATAAAGGGCATGGTGCTCCATGGTGTGCAATACCCTGTTGGCCAGTTGGGGTCACCTGTCCTAGCCATGCTCCATCCCAGTTTTTTGATTATGTTCTTGTTTTTCCTTTTGCTTACCTCCTCACTGGCAGAGCATAGCACAAAGAAAGAAAACACAGCATTGTAACAGCTACTGAGAAGAAATTTACCCCAGCTGAAAGCAGGACAGGAACAAATGAGTTTAGAAATTAAGTGGCACTCTTTCTATTCTGATTTTAGGGACAAAACCTTGCCATGTTCAGGGTTTTAAATGTTTTGTTTAGTTTTGTTTGTCTCATGACTCTTATGAAGATATATTTAATGTTCAGGGTTCGTATTGTTTCTCTTTGTGCGTCTTTCCCTCTTCCTTCTCCCCAGTTGTGAAGAAAATGTATTTTAGAGGGTGGTTGTTTCCTAGGCAGTACGTATTTGCCATTCAGCCACTTGACTGCTGTGTTTGTTTGCCTGCCCTTTGGATCAACATCTGTCTAGCAGCTTTCAGTGTGGTTTCCTGCCATGTGGTGGAGAATGAGTTCTCTTTCCAAAACCCCTCTTGAATCTGGCTTTGTTGGTCTCACTGGAGGAAATCCTGGGGAGAAACAGCAGGAGTGTCAGCCATCCTCCTGGACGCTCCTGCATCAGCAGGAATGAAACTGGGAACTTGGCACATGGAGTGCAAAGGTTTTTCAGTGCAGTTTGTAAGGAGCAATTATGAAATGCTTTTCAACATTAAAAGGTATTATGAGTTTATTTTTCTTGAAAGATATTGTTCTATAAGGAGCTAAGATTTATTATATAAACAATATTATCTCCTGAAAATAAATCTACCAGACTGTTCCTGCTCATCACCCTGGCCTCTCCATATAAGCCATTCTTCAGTGCATTGCTTTTCTGTTTACCTTTATGTTTAATTTATGTATGAATTAATGCAAAGAGCTTAAATTAAAATTAATATAACATAATCTATTGCCAGGTCAGTCCCATAGAAAAAAGGTGTGTTTCTTCTGCTTAAGCCTATAACAGCTACAAAGCAAGATGAAACCTTAAAAATTAAACTGAAGGAGCTTTACTCGTCTAAATTAATACCCATTAAATTATACTGTTACTTTGCACAGCTTGAAGTTTTAGATTTTATTCAAGATCCTTACTTCAAAATAAAAACAAATACAAATAGTAAAAGATGTTGACAGCTTAAACTTGCAGGGTACTTGGAGTGCTCATGGCTTTTATTATTAATTTATTTCCTTGGAATGACTGAGATGCCAAAAGTAACAAATTAGTGTTACTTTAGATTGTTTAAGAATTTTTTTTCTTTGTCCTAAGTAAATTAATTTTATGACTTTGAATTTTATTGGTTAAAGAATTCATGTAGCCATTTGATTTTAGTCATTCAAAGTCATCATTAGCTTAGGTTATCCAGCTGGAAATTACAGCCACAATGTGAGACAACATGGACTAGTGACTACAGAGCTTTCAGATCTTTGAAATATGCATTAATAAAACTTAAACTTATCCATACTGGCAAAGAGATATTTCTTTAATCCTTCATTGGTTTGATTAAAGTATGACTAAATTTCCATACAGTGGAAATAATTTGTCTTGGGAAAATAAAGGTAATTAATTTGGAAAATTAATATAGGAAACTGAGATTCACTTAAGTGGGTTGTTCTGAGGTGAGTGTTCTGTGTGTCAAGAGGTTTCAAGTGAGGTGGCAAAGAAAGCAGAGGGCCTCCCTGGCTTTTACTCCTGGATCTTGTGTGGGATAACAGGGCTAACTGTGTGTTGAAGCTATGTTGGCAGAGAGGAGATTAAATTAAATGTTCATGAGGGGAATGGACACTGATGAATGCCTAAATGTATAGTGGGGAAAACTGTGTTGTGTTACAGCCAGAACATGTCTGAATATTTCTGCTGAGCATATATTCCTTTATGTACAGTAGGTAGAACTGTGGATACTGCTCATCTCTTGTATGATAAGTGTAAAAAGTGGAGGAATCAGATATGTCATATGTGTTCTCTGTAGTTTTAATTGATGTTTCTGTACACACCATGCAGATTATATCATCATACATCTTCAGATAGGGACAAGCCCATTTACACTCTCATCCACTACTACAGACATTTGGCTATTAAGCTCTAGAAATTACTTACAAAACCAGAAGATAGACAAATGGAGTATGCTTATAATTTTGATCTGATATTTCTTGGCTGATTAATAACATGCTAAAGTAGGATCACAACTTTATCTCATTGTGTAGACCTCAGATCAGAAGAAAGCCAACAATCTGCTCAACATCCCATAGCTGTTCATGTAAAGCTGTCTTGTGGCTCCTTTAATCAAACCAGAAAATAAAGCTATAAAAGATTATTAAAATATATCTGGAGTAGAGGATCAGGTCCAGAAAATGGAGCTTGTAGACCCTATGTAGACTGTGTCTGGGAATTTAAATGCACTACTTCTTTCTTATTCTAGCTCATGTCAAAAAGTGAATTGGTGTACTTCTGTAAACCTCTCTACTTGCAGTTTTGTGAAGTAATTTCTTGTTAATTTTCCTTTAAAATTTATTTGGTTTCAGAGAAAAGTTTATGAAAAGATTTGGTTATGTGGAAAATGAGCATTGAGGCTAGTTGTCCTGATTTTGCCATACTTTTCATTTTCAGAAATATTTGAAACATGTTTTTGAGAAAATAGACTTACAGTTTAAAATGGTTTGGGTTTTGGTGGTGGATAATGCCTAAAGAGCATTTCCATGATGGATAAACATAAAATTTTATCTTTTAAATATTGTGGGTTAGAGTGAGCAAAAAAAAAAAAAAAAATTTTAGTAGTTAACAGAAGGTAACAGACATCATTAGAGATAAGTGAAAGTGTTCAAATCAGCTTTGCAATATCATATAAATGTGCTATTCCAATATTTATAGAATGTTTTCTAATAGATGCAGATATTTTTTCCTAGTGAGTTGCATATGAATGCTATCTGTTAAAACAACAAAACATTATTTGGATAAAAACTAGAAAAAATATCCAAATATGATGCCAACAAGCTGGGAGCTGGGAAACAATGATGCTGGGAAATTAGGCTTTTTCCCTGTGTTTGAGAGATTCAGTAGTGGCAGTCTCACAGAGGAAGACAAGGAGAGTATCTTCAGAGTCACTGGTGCATATTTGGTGTATACTGTGCTGGATCATTAGCTGATGTAGGGGAAAATGGTTTTAGCAATAAAAATTGAGTAGTGAGAAGTTCATTTACATAAAGACAAAAAATATTGTTGTCCTTTAGAGTGAAGTCTATGGTGTTCCAGGCTTCACTTGGAAATCTTGCTATGCATCTGCTTTTAGGATATTCACCTCTAATTAGAAAACAACCGTGAGAAATGTGCCATTGCTTTTGGAAGGAGAAATTATTAAATGAAGTATATGTAGCCCATTAGTGTACAATATACAAAATTGAAAATGTTTTGGTATAACACCTGCTCTTTTTGTATCCTACTGTTTGTTTAATTTATCTATATTTTTAATATAGTTTTTTTTAAATATGTGAAACATATTTTTCATATTTTCTCATTTGTCACTAATCAACATACATATAACAACCTTGGACATCTATCATTTTTTCTTTGTCCTCTGCAGCTGAAGAGGGAAAAAAGGCATTCTCTGTTGTCTTAAACACTTTAGAGCAAAAAGTGAAAAATCTAAAAGATTTTTCACTGAAGATAAAAGAAAAAGTTTTGGAAATAGACTGTGAAACTTGGTTAAAAGTAAAACTTGTTTAAAAAGTACAAAGCAAGAAAACCCTGATTATTTGGTATACGTAAAAGGCCAGTCCATGAAAGTTGTTTATACATTTTCCTCACTTTGAAAGTAATGGGAATTAGATAGCTAAGTGCCTTTTGAAGTCTGACCCAAACATCCTAGGTGAAAATTTGTCAAAATCTCAAGAAATGCTGCTTGTTTTGCCCCTTTCAGCTCTGCGTCTTTAGAGTAGTTGAACTGAGGTCGACAGCTGAAGTGCTTCAAGTTGTGTGGAGTGTGTTTGTCTTGAGGAAACAACACTGTAAATGCAAATTTTGCTCTCTCTTTATTTTCAAAGTACTCACCATCAAAGAATCTCTCAGTGATTCAGAAACTCTAAGGGAGCTCATTGCTCAGACTTGTCTCTCTGTTATAGACAGAAATATTTGGATTTAAGAATCATAAGCAGGGAGAATGTTTGTTTACATGTATGCACCTGGTCAGTCCTTAAATTGCAGCACAGTTCATGACGGGGACTTCTGTGTGAAGAGTTATTCCTTCCTCTGTGGAGCATAGTAACTGAGTAAGGAGAAAACAGCTGCAAAATTAATTCCACTGTTCCTCATGGGAAAATATTCCAAAGTAATACATTAAACTTGAAAGTAAACATTTTTTTTCTTCTCTGATTTTATGGGATAAGACTACTTGAAGTTGGCATTTTGCTTCAAGCATATCCTTTCTTCGATGTGCTTTTAATGATTTCTGTCCATACTTGTATGTATTACCCAAGCTCTTAGAAGGGGCTTTCAGTATTTCAAAATATATTTCTCAGACAATAAAAATCAGTACCCTAACACAATTTTTTAAGTCAGGAGAATGCTTGGCTTAGCACACAAAAATAAGGACCCTGAAGAATCTAACCAAGCTGATGGAATAAGATGGTTCAGAACATTGCAGTATTTATCCAAAAAGAATTCCTTGGCCCATCCTCACCTCTAGTGTTATGCTGTTGCTTAGCAAAATCATAGATTCCTGTCCTTAGTTGCTTGTTAAACTAATGCATCTATAGAACAGGGTAGAACATTTCAGTTGGAAGAGACATAAAATGATCATCCAGTCCAACTGCCTGTTCATTTCAGGGCTGAACAAAATTTAAAACATGTTGATAAGGGCATGTTGTCCAAATGCTTCCTGAACATTGACAGGCTTGGGGTATTGACCACCTCTCTAGGGATCCTCTTCCAGTTCTGATCACCATCTCACTGAAGAAATGCTTCCTCATGTCCAGTCTAAACTTCCCCTGGCACAGCTTAGAACTCTTCCCTTGTGCCCTATCGGTGAGAGAAGAACTCAGAATTTCTGTCTCCATGTCCCCTCCTCCGGAAGCAGCTGGAAGCAATGAGGTCTCCTGTCAGCCTTTTTTTCTCCAAACTGGAGAAACTACTCAGCCATTCCTCACAGGGCATTGCTTCCAGCTCTTTCACCAGCTTTGTTGTTCTATTCTGGATGCAATAGGCTGTAGACTTGTTTGTTGGGGGTCTTTTGGAGAGTGCAGTTTAGTCTCCTTTTGGGGATGACAAAACGAAGAAGCTTTAGCATCCCTTCAAGTTTGGTTTGGTTTTGTTTTAATTAGTAAATCTTCTGTCAAGTTCTTTCTCATAGCCATTGTTTTCATTTAGCTTCTTCTTGATCTGTTTGTGGGTTTACTGCTGAGATCACACTTGTTTGTGCTTGATGGTATTAAGGGGTTTGGAAAGTGTTTGCCCAAGTTTTGATTGAGTCTGGCTGCCTCAGAGTTTTACATTGCATATTTATATAAATATATACATAAGCATATGGGGTTTTCAACATGTCCAAGTCTTTCAATTCTTTTCTCTCTCAAAGCCCACTATGAAATATTTATGTCAAAATGACACATGCATTACAAAATTATTTGACTGAAATAATTTAACCTAATTAAATCAACTGGAAGCTTTAAGAATAGATATGATGTATATAACAGTGGCTTTAGAGGGAGAAAAAAATCTTTCTTGCAGCCCATAATACAAGTTCAAAAACATAGGTTTTCACAATGTACAGTTAGGAACTAAACTATTAGGAGCTAAAGTAAGAAACATATCATAATATCACAATGTATTTAAATTTGCATCCAAAAAAAACCAAAAGAAAAAACCAAGCATAAAACCCAAACCAAAAAAACAAACCTCACCTCCAACCCTAAAGGTCGAGCCAACCCTATATAATTTGTTCAGAGCTAACTTGTTCATTGAATTTCTCTGGTAGACTTCTCTCGAGTTTCGTTAGAGAAGTGAGTGAGCTGATGTACTTAAGCCTGTTAAAATATGGATGGGAACAATTTCACTCCATTAACATTTAAGCAGCACATTGGAAGTACAGTTGTACCTTACAGGATGGTGTAAGTCCTGGTATAGGAGAATAGATGAATTATAAAATAAATTTGGTGGCAAACAGTCCCTGAAAGGAATTAATTTGATCACATCTTTTTTTACATGATTCCTATGCTGCCTAGCAAAGCCAGTGAAGTTATTTTTTAGCCATCAGAGAACAGGAAGGACTGAAGTCTGCTAAGCAACTTTGGTTATGCTGCATGCCAGGCTGCAAAATAGCTGTTTGATAGGTAAGCAGATTTTTCCCACTTAATTATAAGATAAATGGAGATGGTGGAGGTGGAAAAAGCTGACAAAATTCTTTAGGAAAGGAGGAAAGAATGAGTTCTGCTGTATCTGAGTTGTAACCCAGCATCTATTAGTAAAACCATTTGTTTCAAGTTTCAATAATATTTTTGGTTAGGGATGTGTTGCTAATGCCTAAGAAAAAAAGTATTTTCAGTAGAAACAGATTTGCCTTTGGAAAGGATGTCCAGAGCTCTAAGTCTTTTAATTTAACTGTTTATAATCAAGGAAGTGAAAGGAGGACCAGACACTATGTAAGTTCCCTGAAAGTCTTATCTGAGAGGAACTTAAGGTAATATACTGATGAGTACTGGGGAAAATTCCTGAGTTTAAATTGGCATATTTTTTCCCTTGGGCACTGCACTTCTGTATTCATAAAGCAGAATGAAGTAAGAACTGCATTCCATGCATAAGGAATTCCTTTCTCTTTACTTTAGTATATGTCAGCACTGAAAGAGACACCATCCAACTGCCAACATTGTTCTTCCTTTCTCTCTCTAGGTCAACTTATTCATTATTTGGGGAAACTGAACAGTATGTATTCCTGACAAATGCTATCTATCTCTAAACATTAGTCAGAAAATGAGAAAGCAGCTCTCAAGAGTTGGCATGAGCCAGAAATGAATGAAATAATGCATAAGTTAGATTTTATTTTTCTCGAGTAACAAATCAATATTGTTTTCTCAGTCAGGAACAGAGAATGTGCAGGATCTGGCCCTTGTTCAGGAAAGCCATTTATTAAAACTTGATGTACTGAATTATTTCTCTGCCCCTCTCCTTCATGTAATGCTTCTAAAATATTTGAATGTTGTATTTTTGTATTGGTGAAATTACAAACTAGATGCTGAAGCAATCAAAGGCTGAAGTGTACTGTTGAACATGCATGTATTAGCCCTGCAGGGGTAGGCAGAAGCTTCATATACAAATACAGTGACTGAATTTAGTTCATGGGGTGTAAATGGACTGTTGAGAAGATTTTTATGTTGCACCCTGATGTCCGGTAATGCATTCATACCGTGATGCTCATTTGTTGTGCCATAGTCTTGTTGTATCCCTGAGAATTTTTTCAGTGGCCTTCATCTGCAGATGAAGAAAAGCAGAGTATGTTAAATAAATGCAGTGTGCAGTGGGAGTTTTTCAAATGACTAAGAAATAAATTAGGTAATCAGCATTTTACCTGCGGTACAAAAATGGATGTCATTAGAAACACTACAGGTTTTCAGCATATAAAGACTCTGAGTAGCTGCAATCTCTGACAATGATGAGAGTTGCATGTTTAATTCCCTGTGTGCCTTACTGAGAATTAGTTAGTAGCTGTATGGGACTTGAGATCAGCTAAAGCTGTCTGCAACTCCAAGTTTTAATTTCCTAAAGTTGCGAATACTTTTTTCTTTTGGCTTACAGATCTGTAGACACCCTGCTCTGATATTATACATGCAAATTGAGTCTAACTGGATCTCTCTGTCTCAGTCTGAGCTGATGAGAAAAGCCCCATGATAACCATATGTTACACTAAGTCTGTAAAGGGAGCAATGGGATATTCTGTACTTTCTGTAGCTGTCACTGGATATGTAACTTTTTACTGAACTGCATATTTAGGTACCCATAGAGAACTGGATTTACAGTCCTGTGTTTCCTGAGAAACAGCGATTTTGATCTGAAAACAGAAGAAAAGATTTTAAGACAGAAAACAATATTCTGTACAGGTGTGAGGGGACAAAAAAGTCTCAATAGCTGGAAATGCATCATAAAGTTAGTTTTTTCAGCTTTCATGGAAAACAACATGTGTATTTGTCTCCTTTATCATTTTCCTTGCTCTTCCTGAATGAAGGATAATAGATTCTCTGGGAATGTTTTTATTTTTCAGCATTTATGTTAAAGACTAGTGTAGGTAGCTTCAATAGCTAATAGTGTTTACTTGCTACTCCTGTTTATTGAGAAAGCATTCCCTATAGTTCTCTCTCATGAAGCTGTGATAACTTTCCCCCATTCATTGATAATTCTGTATGTTTTCCTACTGCACATTGTTTTCCTGTTCCAGTAGTTAGTTGGAAATGTGCTATGACTATTTTCAGACAAACAGAGATTTGCTGATTTTCTGTTTCAAAATCTTACTCTGTGGTTAGCATTTATGTTTTCTCTCATCTTTCTAAGGTGCTTTGTGAAAACGAGAAAAAAGTTGCCAATCAGGCTTTATCAAGCTGGGACTAAAATTTTGCAGATTGTACACAAGGGTAATAGCTATTTGTCTTTTATTTCTTACTTTGCAGATCACGCTCAACATTGTAGCTGAACTAAGACTTCTTAAAGATTTTAAATACCTTCTTGAATATGCTGCTTAAGGTTTTTATAGATATTAAAAAATCTGTTTAAGAGCAATTTCCCCCCCCCTTTTTTTTTTTTTGCTATATACATTAAGATCGTACTAAAAATATTATATATTGAAATGAAATTTTAGAATATATTCCCATAATTCTTAAAAGTGTCAAGGACTCTAGCAATTTCAGAAGAATTGGCATATATTATTTGGCAGATATTGGCATATCTCTTTTGAGGGGAGACCTTATAATTCTCTAGGGCTCCCTCAAAGGAGGTTGTAGTGAGGTAGGGTTAATCTTCTCCCAGGTAATAAGTGACAGAACAAGAGGAAATGACGTAAGGCTGCACTAGGGAAGGTTAAGGTTGGACATCAGGAGGAATTTCTTCAAAGAGAGGGTTGTTAATTATTGGAATGGGCTACCCAGGGAAGCTATGAAGTCACCATCCCTGGAAGTGTGCAGGAAACGACTGGATGTGGCCGTGGTTTAGTTGACATGTTGGTGATCCATCAAGGGTTGGACTTGATGACCCATGAGGACTTTTTTGACCTTAATGGTTCTATGATATTTTGTATAAATTTAAACTGTGGTATAGTTAAAAAAAGGGAGGAGGAGATCAAGTTGAAGAGATAGATTATATTAATTTTGGAGGATTAATAAAATGTGGAATATTTAATGGAGTACAGGAGAATCAGAAAGACCTCAAGATAAACTTGCCTGCTGAGAAGACACCATTTTAGTTGTAGAAACAATGTTTATTTTGCAATTTTTCTGTCTTGCCAGAGAAGCAGAAGTTTTGCAGTCATGTGGTATTTCTGCCTCTAATAACTTATTTTATGCTATTTTGGTCATAGGAGCTTGTTTTGACCATAACCTACAGTGTGTTAACGTGTCAAAGCAAAATCACATTGAAATAAGCATATGGGTCACATGGCCAAAAGAGAGAGAGGCTGTATGACTTGGTTATCCAGCAAAAATGGGATAAATGTCCTAGGCTGGGGGGAGGCTTACATGCAGATTACATCTTCAATACACATCAAGGTCAATCAAGCACAGCTCACAAAGCGGTGAGATACCAGTCTTCATTAGAGCTCACAGGATTGCCTTTCTGTTGCTGTTTGGGAGTAGGGCTTAGTAAGACTTTACAGAAAAGATGTTTTCTTTCCTGATTCACAGACAGATGATGTTCCTGTCAATTGGACATCAGGAAGTTTTGCTGCCTGGCTTAACTTTCTTCTGATAGTATTAGCTTGAAATAACAGCAGCACAGATTTTTGAGAGCATTGGGGTAAGTGTTCCAAGAGAATGTGAGAGAGTAATTTGGATAGGGCTGAGTGAATGAAGGCACAAGGAGGAGGCAGGAGGGCAGTGGGGGCATAATTAGTGGGACATTTTTCTGCTTAAAGCAGAGATGTGTAATGGCATATCTTGTCTTCAGGTTGTTCACAGGTGTTTAGTTTGCAAAGCAGTATGTTATCTCTTCTTTCAGTCAGTACGTGCTCTTTCTCAGTTGTTCTGTGTTTAAAAACATGGCATTTGTTACTTTATGTAAAAAAAAAATAATCTTTTTTCCTGTGATGTGGCCTATTTCTCTGGTTTTTGGGTAGGGGGAAGTTAAAGGATGTTAGGGGTTTTTTTGGTGGGTTTTTTGAATGGTTTTTTGTAGTTTTCTCATTTTGGTCTCCAGAAAAAGGTATGTTGCTTGCAATCATCAGAAGCTAGCCTATTGGGGAAATGTTTGGGGCCAGGGTGGGAGGAGACAAGAGAAGGGAGCTCAGTTTCCAGAATTATTGTGCTGGTGGTCCCTAAGGTGTTTCAGTGTTAACTGAGGAGTTCAGTAAAATACACTTGAGGAACAATGGGATCCAGTGTTAAAGGCAATAATTTGGCCTCTTAATGATAACAAATGAGGTGTGTGCTGATCAAAATTGGAAGGTAAAGATTACTGATTTCTTCCAAAAATGTGAATTAGGTTGTATTTTTAAAGAGAATTCCTGTCTGCTTGCCACCCTCTGTTAGAAAGAAAAACTGTACCCAGATGGGGCTATTTTGTAAAATCCTGTGCTAAAAAACAGAAGGGTATGATAGGAAGGATAATATGGTTATAATCTGTGTATGTCATTATGAGTTTACTCAATGGGGAACCTCACAGTGAAATCATCACATGAACTATTCTCAGAACTTGAAGATCTGAGTTTTTGATATCAGCCATCTACTGGGTAAATAAATGATTGCAGGTTTCTTACACAAGCTTCTTTTTTCTTCTCTTTTTCCTTTTTTTTTTTCTCCCTCCTTTAGGAATGAACCAGGACGGGTTGCAACAGCTTATCCGTATTATAAATACGTCCACTAACCACCAAGGTGGTCTTCTGGCTTATGATTAACATTGTTAAAGCAGTTTTTATTTATGTAAATTTATATCCACTAGTTTATTAATATTCCCATACTGGGTATTATGTACAAGGAGCTAGTTTATCTGATATGAAAAAAAATCATTATTTTCGACAAATATTGATCAAAAATCTTATGTAAATTTATTTATAATAATAATATCCAGACTACCTGAACCCCATCAAACAAAGGCTTTAATTCATTTGGCATTTTTGTTATTAAATAATGTTAATAGAAAGTTCTTTACTGACTATAATGACAAACAGTAAGCTTCTTGACTGTTTTTTTTAATTTCTTTTATTCCATAGAGGAAAAATTATGAAGACAATTTGAACTATGAAAACGTATGTCTGCAAAAGTGGGCCTGTGATGTGGCTACCTGTATTTCATCATTTCCAAGGGGGATGAAAGTGATTGGAAAGAAGGAAAATGTCATTTGGGAAGCATCATTTGCATTTTCAAGTTTACTTATTAAGCATTTTGTTTTAATGAGCACACTTCAGTCATTTCATAGGTGTTTGACAATTTTCAATAGTGGTGTCATTCCCAGAGCAATCATAAGTATTTAGACCCCCTGTATTGAGCTTAATTAATTAATATATATATTTTTCTTTTTATTATTTTATTTTTTCTCCTTATTTTGCTGCCCCCAGAGCATATTTTTCAGTTGTCAAACTCTTTCTTCTTCAGGGCTGTTAATGAGTTCAGAAGAGTTAACTCTTACTGATTTAATTAAGTCTTTGTATTATAGAATATGGCATTAATTTAATTCCTAATTTAAGATAGTTAAATAACCTCATAGAGCCTATTAGGTGAATTACATTGAATATCTGTTGTTCCAATAAATAACATGAGCCTTTGCATAAATGGCATTTAATCTCTGTAATTATGTTTTGTTGGAATTTCCTCTTAAATATTAAATATTGCTTTTATATTTTATAATTTTCATGTAATATCTACTCAGACATTCTCAAGAGGACTGCCTTCTAGAAAAGTTGCTGATAGACATTGGCTGTGAAGGGGGAATGTACTTAATGCATTGAGTATTGTAAATATGAATAATTTGAGATCAGCACTGGGCTCTAGAAAAACACTAGATTAATATGTAAGGAACTGATTTAGCAAAATATTTGAACATGTGCATAATTTTGAACACATATGTATGTACAGACTTCTGTCATGCACATAAATTTACACATCATAGTAGCCTTTTGAATCTAAGGCATATATGACTGATTTCTTTAGTATATAAACTAAAAGTATTTTATGGTAATGTAAAGACAGACCTTTCATTCCTTATGGCTTGGGGTTTTTGGTTTTTTTTGTTAAATTATCAAATTCATTTTGAGAAGGGTTAAACTTCATAGCCCATGATGGCAATATGTAGTACTGATGAGTTACAGTGCTTTGATTACTTTTCATTTCCATTCAGTTTAGTTGTTCCATTTTAAATTTTATCATTTACCTTATTAATAAATTATTATTAGTAGTAGTAGTATTTAATGCCATTTTAATGTGGTCTAAAGTTGAAAAGTCAGCTTCTTTACTATCTGTTACTTTCCCACTGTTTGTAAATACAAATCATAGCTGTTCTGTATTTTCAAGCCTATTATATCACTGTTTCATAAACAAAGAACAAATGGAATTACTGGGATGATAGAACACCCATTTCCATAGTAATTGTCTTTTAACATACCAAATATTTCTAGTGTTTTCCCTTTCTGTGGTGCCAGTGGGGATTGTTTTCAGATGGTTGGCTTTCAGGGCTTTATTTTGCAGGAAGCAGAATGGTGCTTAGAATTCTGAGGAGTGCTGGTAGCTGGGGGTGTCTGAGATGTGTTCACTTAACGTGTGTGTAAAGGACACAAAAATCAACAGCAGGAGTGGTAAGCATGCATGAGACTGTGCTTCATCACAGATATGTCAGCTCCTTTGGTCCTTCTTAGTCTTTTAGGCTGTCCAGCACTTCTTTCCTGAGACAGACTTGACAGACTTTTGCTGTTTGCTATTCCAGAGTGCCCTTTGAAGCAAGCACGTCTTCACCCTGGACTGGCAAAGGGGTTTGTTCTTACAGTTGGAAGGGAATGTTCCCTGCTCTGTCTCTGTACAGTGATTGTCTGAAAATCTTGGGATGTTGAGTGGACAAGGCTGTGTTCTCCCACACCTTACCTTCCTCAACATGGAGTTTTCAGTGAGCTGTGACAGAGGGGGAGGAAAAGGATAGGAGCACAAGAGAGAGAAAATCCACTTACACAGATTAGCCTCGATACGCATTGATTAAGCACAACAGGAAGAGCTTTTAAGAGAGGCTATATAGCAAAACAATAGATTTTCCATTTTATTAAAATATGGAGGAAAAAAAAAAAGTAACTATTTTTATAAATTAAATTAGATAGCCAAAAGTGAAAATTATATGCAATAATAAGGAAAAAACCCGCTTTGTTTATTTTCAAAAGAAGCAGAAGTAAATTTATGGAAATTGTTTCTATTTTCCAGCTCCACTAGCTTTCATAGAAAATTCCATTAACAAAAGATGAAAACTAAATATATATTTTGTATAAACATGTGACTTTTTAAAAAAATGAAGAAGTTATTGGAAGAATCTGAAGTTAGGTACTGCTTTTTCCTTTTTATTTTCCCCGTGAGACAATTGGGAATTGTTTAATTTGAATATCTGCAGCTGTGGCAGGTGAAATATTATTTTCACCTACCCACTCCTGTTTAGCAAAGTCTCTTGAGATGTGTATTTGGTACTGCTTTTTTTTTGTTGTTACAGTATTTTGGGAAATATCTTTTTCATTGCTTTGTTGAGCCTCGATTTCAAAGCACCTTGAGCAAAGGCCTTGCTCTACCTGTAGTTTTCACTTCAGTTTCATCTAATCAGCTATTTATTCACAGCTCCAAAAGATGGGTTTGCATGAATACACGGAGAACAGAGTGACAAATCAAGCTTCACAATGGATTTACCTGGATTCCTGTACTAATTGATTGCCCTCTGGTCCATACACTGCATTTCTGCAGCCTGCTACACCTTATTTCATAGCTGGAAAGTACCCATGTCTAAATCTCATTAGAGTTTGACTCTGTTCTCACATTCACAATTTTAATGGTTTTTCTCATAGTCGCAAACTTAATACATTAGTGTCAAGGGGGCATAATAGATGAATTAACCTGCTGCAGGAGATATTATCTGGTACTTTTGGAAATACCTCACATTGTTTGGTTTGGAATATTCTGACTCCAGAAGAACCTGTGCAATATTTGGTCAAAGTTTCTTGAAGCATTAGCTGGAAATTATGACTGATGCACCCTAGATTGTAATATCAGTAAAATTTGATGTACATTAGAACAGACCTTATTGCATGAACTTACATTTAGTAATTACATTATTAATACAAAAGAAAAAGCAAAGTTGGCATCACATTTGTGTCAACTGCTTTGTCATTCTGGCATCATGTATATTTAATTAATATGTCAGTATCATTTAGTTCCTTACAAGAATATAGATGTCTTTAACTAATGACCATCAAAAAGTAATTGAAATGGACTCAATTTCTTCATATCAGTGTGCTTCTTTATACTTCACTTATTTTATTTCTCCTTTCCCTGTGATTACTTGTAGGTGCTTAAGCAATTTGAGTATAAAGAAACCAACAGAAATAGGCCAATACATATTTAATTTTGACCTATAGCCTCCTTCATGGAATTTAAATCTCTTATGCTTTCAAATTAATGGTAATTTATCTGAATGAGGAACCATGTTAAATATGCCAGCAATGCAGTTCTGACTAATTAAAGGAAAGTAGCAGTTTTGCAAAACTAAGGTTCCTGATTGTGCGCCTTTATTTTTATGGGGATGAAGATGCTTGTGCTCAGACATTTACATGGTCCTCTGCTTACATAATGTGTACATATCTGGATATGCATTGAAAGCAGTTGTGTGACCAGTGCCTTTCCATCCCCCTTTAACTCATCTTTTCTACTTTTCTTTTAGACAATAATTTACTCTGAAACAGATCCAAGGATAAGTTTGATGGATGTGAAGCTCTGATGATAAATCAAGCTTCAGAGACACATTCATTAAAACAGAATGGCAAGTCTACAGTAATAAAAATCAAGTGTCTCAAGTGTCTAGAATGGAAACATCTACAGATGTTCATTCCTAGCATATCTAGCCACCTTTGGAGCACCCCAGATAATTTCACCAATCCTTTCTCATAAGGTTGCAGCTCAAGATGAACTATAAAGGCCACAATATTTCCCTTCTTTATAGTCCTTTGGTTTATAATGTCTTTGTGTGAACCCAGGTTTGAAGTCTCTGAGGCAAAGGCTATCTTTTTTTTTCCAGCAATGTCCGTGACTAGAACTCCTGATGGTTAAATATTACCAACAAAGTATTGAAATGCTGTTCTTCTAGAATTTAAAGTAGTTTTGTGGTTGAACTCATTTATTTTAATATTTCTGTTATATGCAGGCTAATAGCATATTCTTCTCAACCAATCAGCCAGACTAACCACTCAGAGGTAATTTATTCTTTGATATAGGAAACTCATTGGAAGTTACATTTTTATTCAGCAGATGAGCAATCTACTGATGGTTGCAAAATTCATTCTGTAACATGAGACACATAGAAAGTTTTGCAAAAGTAGAGAAGAAAGTGCTATGATGGCTTCATAACAATTGAGGCTTTTATCTCTGTCTGAAACTTTAGCAATATTCTAACTAAGGGAACATAGCACTGTCACTACAAGACTGTAAATACAAAATAATCATAATATTTTATTACACTGTGTATTGTGCTAAACAGACTTTCAGCTTGGCATTTATTTTCTAATGCAACATAGTGGATTAATATGATGCCTTGTTTCTTTGCCTATTATTCCTGTAAGCTCTTACTGTGGTATAAAATGATTATCTCATTCAGTAAAAGTTCTACAGATTAAAGTGCCCAGCAGCAATACAAATATTTAATTTAATTTGATCTAGAATGCTATTCTACTCTGATTAAAATACTGCAACTTTATTAGCAATCTAAATTGTTGTTCAGTTGTAGTAATAATAATAATAGTAATAATAATAGTTGTAGTAATAGTAATAATAATAATTATAATTTTTCATGTTTATTCATACATCCAGCTAGTGATGATTGAATTTTCTGTATATCATTGATAATAACAATGAAGTCAATGTTGTTACTTACATATATATGAGAAAAATAAAACCTACTTCATTTTGGTTTACTTCCATGTATGTGACCATGAGATTTTGAGCTTGAAAAATCTATTATTTTTGTGAAAAAACCTGATAGGGAGAAGACATGTCTTTTAATAACGTTACAGAATAAATGTGAAATCAAGTGCTTTAATGAGTTTCTCCTCAACCCTTCATAAACTCCTTCCATAGAAACAAATGCAGATCCAGAGAGGCAGGGTCACACTTGTGATTATATGCTGGGTGAAATGGTGGAAGGTGGAATGGAAATGAAATTACACAAAAGAAAAATGAATTATTAGGGAGAAAGAAAGACATCTTGGGTGACAGCTTTGGGGTGGTACCTGTTTGCTGAGAGGCTAATCCAATGAATTCTTTCCTTCTGACCTAGTACAATCCTAGTTATTAGGTTGTATGAAATCTGTCTGGTGTTTGGTTTGGGCTTTTTTTCTTTATTTTGTTCCCTTTTTATCCTTCCTTGACCTTTGCAGCATAGCATAAAGGTCATCTGATGTCTTGAACTAGTGGGTGTGCTGGGCTATATATTTGTGTAAACATATGAAACTACTTTATATTTCCTAGCTGTTTATCAAGAAAATGTTGTATATTTATATTCATAACATTATGCATCGCTGTTGCCCAGAGTTAGAAAATTGATTCATATGGAAATAGCTGAGAGAAATTTGAGATATAAATGCTCTGACAGCAGCCATATTCTCCACAGCATTGTCAGGAATTTGGCTGGTATATTTGTAAATCATCAAAAGGCAGGCTGGTTCAGAGACTCCAGCCTGGCTTCCTCCAGCTGGGATGTGTGGAGTCAGTAGTTCTGCCACAGATTAGTGCTCACAGCTCTCCCTACACCACACCTCCTGCTGGTACCCTGGGCCATGCAGGCACACCTTCCATATTTCTACCAATGGAAGCATCCTGGGGCAGGGGCCATTCATTTTTAGCAGTCCAAGCAGTACTAGAGGCAGCAAAACCAGAAGGGTCAGCTGGGCAAGGCAGACTCTCAGGCTGTGGCCTCTGTGGAGCAACACTGGGATGTGCAGACTCTGGCACAAGGGACTTCATCCTAGTTGGCACCTCAGAGTGATGGTCCACAGCAGAAATGTGTGGAAGAACTTCTGTGAGGGTTTCAGAAGTTGGTTATACCACTTCATGTACGTGAGGCAGAGACTCATGCGTGCCTGCTGCTCTGCTCTGGCACGGCCGTCCGACCCAGGGCAGCCACCCTGACAGGACAGCGGCGTCTGGTCGAGAGAGGGTCACTTCTGGCCCGAAGCCCTTTGCAACAAGCAGTCTCTTGGCTTTGGTTCGGCAGGAGCAAAGACAAGGAGGAAAGAGTTGGAATTTCTGTAGCTTTATTCCAAGTTTATTTTCTTGAAGGGGAGCTCACAGAAAGACCCCTTAACTCTTTTGTTACATGTTTTTATAGGGTTACAAAGTGAGAGAGGTAGAATAGAGATAGCCAATCCAAAGGTGACATGCATGACAAAGAACTAATAGAAACATCTCAGGGGAGGAACTTAGCCTAAGTTACAAATGATAGTACAGCTAAAGATAATCTTGAAATACACTGTCCTGTGAGAGGCCTGAATCTCTGAAACAAAGAGACTCTTCTTCGAACCTATCCTCAGAGGCAGAGTCTGGCGCAGTGAAATTAACCCATTCTGAATCACCCAAGACAGTCTGGGTCACTGCAACACATGCACGTGCTGATTTCCAGCAGGAAAGGTGGAGTGCATTTCCAGCACTTTTGCTAGCCTTCTGTTTTCCCAAGACATTGCAAAGAACTATTCAAATTATCACTTTGTTACACGCATGGTGAATTCTTCCCCCACAAACCAAGCAGTGTGACACAGCATTCCCTTGACAAACTTGTGAGTCTGTGGTTTGGCTGAACTATGTTGATAGGCATCTAATTTTCAATTCACAGCAGTTTGCTGTCCTTGGGCTGATGTTTTCAGGACAATTCAGACTCCAGGAAAATCCTAAGTGAGGGCAATTTAAGCAGTCATCTGAAAAATCTGAACAGCAATAAATAAAATAGAAAGTACACTGACTTTTCTGGAACTTGAAAATGTTTCCTTATATATATTTTTAAGACTTTGTTTTGAGATAACTGTTGAGCCATATAGACAAATAGCATAATGTTAATTTGGTTCTCTAGAATGAAACTTTGAATAATGGGTACAGTGTTACAACAGCTTTTTTTATTCACCTCTACTCATATTTAACTTGCAATATCATTTACTCTGTAGGTTTTGTGTTTCATAAAAATGCTGTGCAGCTGAGTATGGCACATGAAAGGATAATAATATGTCCACAAAACATCAGCAGCAGAAAAGAAAAACAAAATACATATTTCTTTTGTAATCTTAATGGAGCACTTTTTTAAACTAAGCATCAGGGAGCATGTATTCACAATGTGTATTACAGAACTTACATTTCTCATTAATTATTTTGTAACTGAGTTTCTTTCAACATCAGACATAAAAGTGAAGGGCTTTTTGGTTTTGTATTAATTAGTGTCTGTGATAAAGCATTTTTTGCTCCGGTGTCTGATAAAATAATCAGCATTAGAGTATGTGTATGAATATTCTCTTAGGGTTCACTTCAAAGACTAAAAACGAGGCAGATTTTCATATGCATGAAGAATTGCTTCAGAAATGTATGACATGTTGTTTGATAAACACTTCTGAGGTAAACCTTGTAGTTTGCAATGCACAAACAAGGTATATCTCCTTTTAAAATTATTAATTAGAAAAAAAATATTTTTGTTGGTACATAACAATGGAAGGTTATTACAGCCTAGGTGTTTTAGAGCTCCTGCAGGTTGGTATATTCTATTTATTTTCAGAACGCAAAGATATGATTTTATTTTTTTCATCTAAGCTCACAGATTTAAGGATTGTAGAGCATTTTTATACTCCTGCTTACACACAGGGGAGCTTCACTGCTCACTGAGATCAGAAAGAAGCCAAATCTGGCATCCTTAGCCAAAGTTCCCTACAACATACAATATGAGGAATATTTGTCTGGTAGCATTGCTCTGAATGAGTATTCATGCTTATAAATTGTGCCTTGGTAGTTATGATTTTGGCAATCAGCCAGATGAACAGGCCTTTTATACCTAAGCAAATGTGACTTGGGATGTTTAGAGACAGACAAAAGCTTCTGATGCTCTTGATCACCTAGCACAAAGTAAGTGTTGATGGATGCTGCTGGTGCAATAACGTGCATGCTGCAGGTATACTGAAAGAAGTCACATGAGGGTTATGTTATTCAGAGAAAGGATTACCTGTGAGCAAACCTTTACCTTTATGGTATTTGCAGAATTCTTTGTCTGATCATTAGGGAATTTGTAGGAGAAAAAAAATAAGTTTGTGATTATCTACTGCATCTGAAGCTTTACGCTTGGTCCCTTAAAAGCCTATTTTATTACGTAGCTAGTGGAGAGCTCATGAAGTATTGTAAAAGGTCAACAAGAAGAGCTACATGCTTGCAAAGTATTTTAATCTGTTAAATGATGACAAGAATTCACTGAGTTTGAGATGCAATTTTTTTTTTTAAGAAGAGAAGACAGGATCAAATGATGAAGCTATTCCTGAACACACTAGTGGAACATACAACCACTTCTGAGTTATGACTTTTAATTGTGTATCTGCAATTTGTGTTTCCCAGTTCCTCCTTGCTCACTACAGCAAAGGAATTTTTGATTTTTTGGTCGAATTATGGCCTCTTGGCCACTTGTGAATTTCTGTCTATGGTGTATGTTGATTGTTCTCAGTTCAAGCATGGCCAAAAGGAAGGAACCAGTTCCTGAGTATATGGCCAAGGCTTGGGTTCCATATGTCTTCTGTGTTCTTCCTTTACAACCTTGGTCAAATAATTTATTTCCTTTGTATCAGCTTCCAGTTTCAAGTGCTCATCACAATGAAAATCCAGACAGGAATTTATGTTTCTGTACTACCTAGAGAGGTGGTACATCAGTGGAATCAGTATACCTTATTAAGTGCCTGCAGTATCAGTTGTCACACTCCTGTCTTTCTCTGAGGCTGCTTTCATTTCTGTAGATCTTGGTAGACTCTAACTGAAATGCTTTTTTCCAGTCAAACTCCATGTCTCCCCTTTTGAAGCTGTGACCAAAGTAACTTGCTTAGTGTATACTGATTGACATTTTGCAGATTGTTATCTTGTTTCATTAGGCTTTTTTCATTCTGTTTTCTACTCTTGCTGTGTATTGTAATGTCTCTGAGGATGACTTTGATTCCTGTCGCTCCTGTTAGCATTACATGTACTGATTCCTGAGTCAGTTTTTGTTCTGAAGAGTATCTAGATTCGAAGAGATATTTGATTTTTGTTTTTGTTTTTGTTTTTCAAATCATGCTAGAACAGTTACTTTGGTGTTTTGCTGGTATTTATAAGTTTCAAGTATGTGACATGCACTGGTGGCAGAAAGGCTATAGATGACAGAATTTGGGACTGATGGGTTGTCATGTTCTTTGAACCTACGGTTCAATGAATATGTGAGGTGCCTGAATATTTTCTTTTACAGTCTAATTGCTGAGTTAATTCATCCTCATAATCTTTTTAGCACTACTGAACTGTGCTGTACTGTGGACTTCTTTATCTGCCTAAGACCTTTTTGTTAATCTTAAGAGCAAGATCCTCAATATATCATATGGTATGTGCACTCTGTATAGTATCTCTGAAGACGTGTTGAATGCATAACTGTTCTAGTCTCTCCCTCTCTAATTTTTTCTACCATGACATATCCTGTGATAAACTCTGCTGATATTGTGACTTTTTATCAATTTAACAAGCTTTTAATTTCTGAAGTTTTTATAAAAGAATTTTATGACTTAGAGAAAGATAAATATATATCTGACATTTTAAGCTTTATACCAGAATTTTTTATTTCATTTCTCTCCTTCTGTGAAGAGTGTAGGGTGAATCTGTGAGTCTTTTTACGGCTTTTTTTCTCACATCTCTTTTTCAGAAGGTTACATAGCTGTACCTTATCAGTGCTGGCCTTGAGGCAGCTGAATTCTTAGTAAGGGATCTGAGAGAGAGAGAGAATGCAGTTTGTCTCTTCTTCAGTTTATTGATAAAGCTATTACACAGAATAGGTGCTAAGATGGATCCTGATTTCTGGACCTAGAACAAACCATTAATCACTACTCTTTGGTGACTTCACTGAGAATGTTTCATGAATGACTTCACATTTATCAGGGAAAAAATTTTGAAGTCTGAACAAAAGAAATTTCCCCTACATTTGAAGAAATTTTTGTGACAAAATGGAGTCAAATCAGATGTAAAAAAATTTGGTTGCAAGTTCAGCACAAATTTTCTTGATATCTCTATTTCTCAGACTCAAATGTAGATGGAAATTACCCTATTAATTTTTGATGCAATTTAAGCCAACAGTTAGGAAGAGGATAATATGAGTTACGCCAACATGCTTGGACTTTGTCCATTTTTACAATGCACTGTGGTCTTTCTGAAAGGTTTAACCCAGTCCTTACTGCTGTGGTACTTCCTGATAGCTCTAGACCTTGTGACAAAGCATTGCATCCTTTCTATTTGGATGTTTCTGGAACTCTCCCCTGGGTGGCAGTAATGTAGAACAGGCACACGGAGCATTAAGAGTTTGTCCCCTCCCACTCAGCACTGAGAGTGAGAGGGCCACCCTCTGCCTTTTCTTGACCTAGAACTTCTCTTTTCTTCTTTGGCATTGCCTTTTGCTTAGGAGAGAACTCCTGGAAAAAAATGTGGAGTCAACAAGAATCCATCTTATATTCTTTCCCCTGCTGCCTCAAGACTGTCTTTTTGCAAGATATTCCTGGTAAATTGAAACCTGACAGTGGGTAGGCAAATGGCAGAGGGTAGTCTCTGCTTTTGGCAGAGGGTTCTGTACACTATGCTTTGTTTTGCCATACTCCTCTCATATGACTTTATTCTTTGACTCCTGGTTCATGTTTTCAATTCAATGTCACTAATCAAAATCTTTGAGAGAGGTCTGTTGCACTCAGACTGTTTCAGTGAGAAGGAATGTTCTGTGTCTGGCTAGGATGGAGTTAATAACTGTAGCTGAGAGAGGGCAAGACTAGGACATAATCTATACCACCTCACATCAGTTGCTGGGGGTGGAAGAAAGGGACTCCTTTCCAGGCAGAAGGGACACCTTCTGGTCAAGAAAATGTGTTGGAGGAAGTTGTCCATTGTTGTTGATTATTGGGGGCAGGGAAAGAGGATGTTTTTTCCATAGGAATAATCTCTTTTCTTAGACCCTCTGACATTAGTATTGTTGGTGTTACAAATAATTTTCTTATCTCATTGCAGTTTTCAGCAAAACATTCTTCTCTCAGCTCATGATCTTTGCCTTTTGTGCCTCCAGTTGGAATAGGAAGGGGAAACAGCACGGGGTTTTAGTATAAAGTATGAAATTGGAACATACCATTTCTAAATGACAACAGCAATTAAGGTCACTGGATGCTTAAATATAGAAATGTAAACAATAAAAATGTTAACAATTCTAAAGTTCTTGGTGGTGTAGCAGAATAGTATAGTATCTGTCTGCAACTACTGGTAGAGGAAATGATGTCAGTTTTCCCTGTCAGGATTATGTAACACTGCTCTTCTTATGGAAGAGTTCTGCCTAAAAAGAATTCTCAAACACTTCATTATATAATTTATTCTTCAGTTCAGGTGATGCTGTTAATTTTACTTGCTGGCAGTCATTTTTGTAGCAATTTATATTGCTATAGCAGACTTCTGGAGATCACTTTTATCTATTTTTGATGCCAAAGTTTGAAAGTGAGTGCCAATAATTTTACGTACAAAGTCTGATATGAGCTTCCTCCCTCTCAGAGCTTTTTTTTTTTTTTCTGATGAAAATACTGAAGATTTTTGTATATTCATTGCTTTTCCTCAATAATTTAAATTTCTCTCATGCTCCATGTGTTTTCTGCACGCATTAATTTTGCTCTCTTTGGCTCTCTTCTTTTATTATAAATGTCTACTTTTTTGCTCTTATTTCACAAAGAATTAAACAGCAGCCTTTAAGAACATCAGCATTTTCCTTTATTCCAGTTAACTGTCTATATGCCCAGCACACACATTTCTCCCTTTTATATTTAAGCTGAACTCAATATGTGTTCTGAAGTGCTTTTCCTCAGACTTTATCCTTGACTCTCTTTATTAACTGGTTTCATTTCCTCAGGTTAAGTTTGGCTTAAGCTGTCTTTACCTCCTTCCTAGTCCAGTTGGGTCCTCCATGGCCTGTAAGTTGTTTTCAGCACAACCAACACTTCTTTCTTTGTTCCCAAGTTCTTTTTCTCCTGATTCTCTGCTTCACCTATATCCAAACTTGACAGATCATTTGGAGAGCAAGGATATTCCCTTTAACCTGTTTTCCAGTTTTCTGTGGCACTCTTGTTTATGCATCTATGTTCAGCCTCCTTGTTTCTAAACTCTTTTTTCCTCTTGGGGTAATTTTATTCATAATCATATATTAAGAAAAGATCTATTTTCATTCTCTTCAAATTTAAAATCTACTTATAAACTGAAAAACATAGTTAGGAATAATGGTTTTCTCACAATATATCAAACACATCACATAATCATTAATAAATAAAGGCAATTTCTCTTAACTATTTGTTATTATTAATAAGGTATTTAGAATTACTACTTTGTACTCTCTGCCATACTAATCTGCTTTACTATTTCAGATAAGAAAAGCCATTATAAAAAATGCAGCAGCCTTTCTGAGTACATCCACATCTTTCACCTTCATTTTCAACCAAGACATAGTTTTAAATGTCCTACATAATTTTAACATTTGCACTCTTCACATAAATGTCATGACACAACATATGGAATTAAGCAAATGATATCCAAACATCCTTAGTTTCTTTCTTTTTTGTTTGTAGCTGTACATATATTTCCTCAATGTTTCATTACAAAATATATTTATAAAATTCATGTTCCAAAATTAATCTCTACAGCAAAAGGACTATTGCTGCAGCTATGTAGCACATACACTTTGGAAGAAGGGGCAGGGTTATCTTGCTTTGGGTAGCTTTAATATTTACCAAAAGCAAGGTACAAGACTTGCAAATATGTGTGCAATATGGTGTGGTTCTATGTTTTATGTATTCTTCCTTTTTCTGGCATTTAATCCTCGTGGTTCTCTGTCTCATCAACTTGTCCATTATCTAACCCTGATGTTTTACTGTGTGGTACTTAATAAAAAGAGGACAGCAAAAGTAAAAGACATTATTTCTTACTTAATTGGTACATTTGACTGTGTTTTAGTCACTGACAAGTGAAATTTTTGTTACCTTTGAGAGACAAGTCTCTAAGGTTTATAGTTGGATGCTTAATCAGAACCTTCCCCAACCCCATAACATTTATTCTGAACCTATATATGCAAAACTGCCTTAAAACACTTTTATCAACTGATTTGTTTGAATTCTACAAATGTAATGCCAGAAATCTACTTTCACATATCAAGCTTGTTATCGTGGTTTGGAGAGTAGCGCTGTTTTTTAGGGGATGGAATGGTGTACAGCTGTAAAGCTTTTTGTATCGATATGGTATTAACCTCTGAATAGTTCCACTTTTTGTTTAACAGTGTCTTATCTAAAAAATATTTCAGTCTTCAAGCCTCAGTTTGGGAAAGAATATTATTTCTGGTCAGAGGGCATTCTCCAGTCTTATTCAGAACCTGGCCTCTTGTGTAAAAAGCTGTGATGTCCTGGTAGATGCACTCATACCAACCTACCTGCATAGGAAGGATTGATGATTCAGCCTTATTTCATATGTCATAGATCAGCAGCAGCCACTAAATGCTGGCCATAGAAAGAGCAGGATTAAACTATTTGAATATGGAGTGCTTATTCTCTTGGTTCTCAAGGTCACTGTTGCATATGATTGCCTTCAAATAATTCATAGTGTTTGCTTGCTCATTTGCTGTATATGGATTAGTTTTTTTCACCAAAGAAATGTCTTTTGAGAGAACTTTTATCAGCAAAGTAAGAAATTATCTGGTGAATATTAATAAGCATGTCTAGTGTCTGATGCTTGAAAGTAAAGTTTAAGTGTTTGATCCTTAGCTGCACTGCAGTCAGCTTGAGCCACTCAAGTAGATACCATGTGAGTAAAACCGACAAAAAGAAGGAAAAACAAGAAAGAGGCTGTTGGGGTTCATTACTTGAAACAAGTGGCTTCACAGGCTGGAAGTAAAATGTTTTGTTCTCTGCTTTCGAATGATTGAAGAGAAAACTTTTTTATTCTTTAGAGTACAATATATCTTCCACAAGATAAGATGCAACCTTGATATGAGGGCTTTGACTCCTGACTTTTCATGCCACTCAGCCAAGCTGGCTATATTGACTGAGAGAATCCTGATGGGAGGAGGGAGAGGCCTCCATTTTGACTATTATGAAGATCCTGTGTTTCTGACCACATAGGAGGAAGGAGAAAAATGCAGCTTTTCTCTGAGTTTATGAATAGAATTGGAGTGAGAAGGGCTTTGAGGCAAGTCTTTATCATGTGCACAGCTGGGGTCGATGACTTCCATTCTCACAATGCCTACTCAGGGCACTGCACTCAGTCCTCAGCGTGGTGCAGGGATGGGTGCATTTCACCTTGAAAGCTTTAAGGGTAGTGTCTGGCATCAGTGATTACATTTGCAATTCAAGTTAGTCTATTTTCTGCTTTTTAGCTTTTATTCAACTGAATTTAGTGCCTGTGAAAAGTGTTCAATTGTTATTTCTGGAGACTGATCCTCCTCTTGTCCAACACTACCCCTTCTGGTATCCCTAATGCTGAAGAAATATCTCTTAGAAGTGAGAATAATGTTTTCCTTTCATGTAGCTGTAATAGTTTTAATGAGTAGCTTTGTATGGAAGAAATTAAGAGAAGTCTGAGCATATCCTGTTATGGAGTACTAGCAAATAAATGACACTGACTGTCACCCAGTAAAATCAGTACTGGTTTAAAATGTTCTGCATTAAAATTGGGGTAGTGCAAATTGGTGGGGGAAATATCTGTGGCTAAACTTGACTTTGTGAGTTTCTGGGAAGCCAAGTAGTGTATCTCAAGATACTGGGAAAAAAGGTACATCAGCAGGAATGTTTCTTTGGGTTTTCACAGGCACATACTTCTAGCAGTGCCATCTAGATGGGAAAAAAAAGAGTGGAATTTTAAATACATTATCAGACTAATTTAAAGATCTTTGCTATAGAAAAGTTAAAATTATATGTTCCAGAACAGGAAAGATTTTTTTGTAACATGGGAATAACAGAATATGATGATGTTGTGTAAGAAAGGGGATGTTCTTGCAGAGCTGAAGCTGAGCTAAGCTTAAATTCATGGTTCCTGTTAGAAATTGTGTTAAAATAGGGACAAAAGGGTTGAATGCAAGTTATGCATAACTCCTATGCCAAAAGTTTCCTAAGAGCTGCCATGTGCTGTGTATGTTTTAAATCCTTCCAGCTGCTGGAGATTTATAGGAATTGTTCAGTGATATTGGGAAAAGGTTCTCTATTTGCAGGTTCCTGGGATGCAACGTGGTATAATGGCAGATTCATTGGTCTAGAGAAAGGGAACACAAGCATGCATCTCTAAATTAGAAAATACAGCTGAAAGCTGTCTTGGGTGTCTCTTCCTAGTTGGAGAAATTAGGAACAAGGCAAGAATTGTGTTCACTTTCTGATCATTAAGAAAGGAAAACCACAAGTAGCAAATGAGGCATTTCCTGGAGGTGTTTATAGAGCAGTCCTTCAGACTCCTCTATAATTCATACAGGTAGTTATTTGTGTATATGCTTTGAGGTTAACCACCTGTAGACTAAAAGCACATACCCTTTTCTGAGTGCTTCTATTTGAATATTTCCTTCAAAGATGCAGGGCTAAGTCTCAATGTCTCACATCTTTGGTGGATTAACTGAACTATAAATAAAAAGGGAATGCCATATCTTTCAAACATGTTTGTAAGGAATCAGAATTCTGCTGCATTTCAGGATGCATGTAGAGTTTAGTTTTTCAGCTGTGCAGAGAGGTAAGTATGAAATAAATGTCAAGTTACTCAGCTGTGTCAAGACATAAGCCACTATTAATCTTCACCAGAATTTTGGTAATCATAAGGAGTGTGAGTTTTGAAAGCTGATCGGCCCCTGAAGTTTTTATCTTTCTAGGCTAATGGAGCTGTATAGAGATTACAATTTTAAATTTTTGAGCCATCTGTAAGTCTCACTTTTAGACTTAATGTATGGATTTGGATTTTAAAGCCTGTCTTAGCCAAATGAATGTGAACTTCACAAAAGCCTGGAAGCTAAAAGTGTGAAATATGAAATAAGCTCAGAATAGGAAGTCTAAGCTTGCTATTTGATATTATTGAGCGTAGTGCTAGACTACCATTTTCAGATTCTGTCTCCAGCCCAGAATTTTAAAAGATTTGTGCAAAAGTCAAGTAATATTTCAGAAAAAAAAGACACAAGGATGAGACTTTTGGGAAAGAGTTTTGTGTTAGTAAGAAAATCTAAGTTACTGAAAGGAGGGTATAGAAACATTTTGAGTACTCATTACAAATATGTTTTTGGAGATGAGCTATCCAGCAGTGAGTAATTCTTCATGGTACAGGGAAAAGTAGTGCAAGATCCAGTTTGCAGTTGAAGCTAGGTAAATTGAAATTAGAATTAAATGAATATTTTGTAACTTAAAGTACTACAGGTATTGAGAGAATATTTAAGGATGTGATGAAATCTCTAGATTAATTTTCTTACTTGAAGTCTTTAAATTTAAGACTGGATGTCTTTCCAAAGGTAAGTTGTAAATCAAAGAGTTGGACTAATTACACACACACACACACACACACACATATAGGATCTTTGGTTGGTCATGCAGGAAATAATTCTAAATTCAACTAACTGCAAGCTGTTGCAGGCAAAACTACTTGACACTTCACATTTAAGGAGCTATTAAAGATGGTGCTGGAAAATGCTAATTCACTCTCTTCTGACATCAGCATGCTGGGGGTGTGTGCAAGCAGCTCCCCTGTGGTGCATGATAGACAATAATTGTTCTCTCAAGAGAGTTCAGTTCCCCCCATTTTTAACTCCCTAATGTGGCCTTTTACTCATGGAAGAGATAAGCCCTTAAACTCTGATGAGGTGTGCAGGGAGCCACTGTAAGTCAACTGTACACAGATGGAAGGGGGGAAAAAAAGAGTCACTTAGTGATCCCTGGCTTTTGCATACTCTATAGTACCAAGCCAGAGAGAAGAAAAATTGCTTTTCAGCATCTGAAATTATTTCAGCTAAGCTACCCAGGCAGCCGAGGGTGGAGACAGGTTCAGCTGTCTATAGAACAAATACAGCATAGTGACTTCCACTTAAAACCTGTTGACTGGAATAGTTTTGGTAGAATTGTACTTCATTAATCATTTCTTTACTTTTAGATAAATATTTTTGCTAAGTTTTCATACCATATGACCAGCCTAATGTGTTAAAATATTTGTTTTGCAGCAGAACAAAACACTTGCATGAGATGTAAGGAGTCCAGAAACACTCACAAACAGTAACTGCTCCTTTCAACCCACAAAGAGAAAATATCTGCGCTGAGAGCAATAGATGCATTCAATTGAAATCAGGATTGCTCTGTGAACAAATACCAGAGAGAATAATTTTACATTGATTACAATTAGTGTCAGTCTGATATCCTAGAAAATTTAATCTTACTTACAGTGCCAGTTTGAGAAATGCTTAAGCACACGCTTAAGTATAATTAAGCATATACTTGGTCCTTCATTGATTTGGGGGCTTTTCACTGAAATGTATGCACAGGACCAGCAGCCTCCCTGGTAAATTTTGCAACCTACATAACTGCCAGGCTTAGATTCTGATTTGTTTTAGTATTAGAAGAGAAACTGTAATTCATTATGCAGTTACTTGGTCAAGAGTTGTAGTTCCTGCTGGCTGTGACCCTGTATTAAAAAGAAAAAAAAAAACCAAACAAGCAACATAAACTCATTAGGAATTACCTCAGAAAATAATAAAAAAAGTCTGGGTATTTAAGGATATTGACCCTAATTGTGCATTTTAGAGGGCAAGGTTCCTAATTCAAATCAGGGAGAAGTACTGGGGAGGCTTTCCCTTTGCACTTGTCATGATTTATGTAGTGCTGTATTTTTCAATGTTGGGATTTCTGTGTGAATGATCTTAGTGTGAAAATGGAGTGTTCCTGCAGTGCTGCAGTCTTGACTTGATGGGTAGTGTTTTTGAACTCCAGATACAATACTATTTTAGAGCTTCATCAACCTCTTTGTCTTTATTTCATGTTTTAATGAACATGATAGCAATCCTAAATTAATATATATTTATTTTTAAGGCATTGTTCATAAAACTTGGGCTAGTATGGATATATACACTACAAGGAATAACCATCCTCTCTTTAGAAAACAATATAACAAAACCTGAGATCTTAATGGTCCCTATGACAGCTTTTCTTCACTTCATTTCTTCAAGAAAAATGTTAATTTAAGTGTACACTTTCATTTATTTATTTCAAGACTGGATTTTCAAGGTGATTTCCTTTTATTTTTGGTATATTACTGAAAAGTCTCTGAATTAATTAAAGATTAGAGGCCATCTAAATATATTTAGTTTTCTATTAATGCCCTGTTTTGGTTATTTTTGTCATTGTATGTCTTGGGGTTTCTTTAACATTCTCTGATGTCATATCATTCCCAATACCAAATTTCATCCTCCACAAATGACACCTCTTGATGACCCTGGCATGACGAGGATATGGAATTAACCAATGAATTTACTTCTATTTGTATCTCTGCTGTCAGCACATTATTTTTGCCATCTCTCTGAATCCCACTGATCTGTCTTCTTCACAGAGTTTTTAATGTACTTGGGGAAAAGTCTTACCTCATCTCTTGTACAGTTTATATCCATTTTCTATATTTGACTTATCTTCCCTCATTTCAGCTTCTACCTGTTTTATATTACATCTAGCATATAATGCCTTTCTATTCTTGATTACATTATGCAGGTCTGATTTCATCCAGGCTGGGATCCTCTTTCCTTTCTCACCTATTCAGCCAAATGAAATGCAGGAAGAGCATATTATGCAGAAATACCCTATGAACAAACATTTGTTCTTTGCTTTCATAAACTCTTTACTCTCTTCAAACTTGTTACTTCAAAATTTTGATATGGGTTTGTTTGGTTTTATTGTTCAAGGGGTTTGTTTTATTTGTCATTTAGTTTTATGTTTTAGAAGCTCAAGTTCTAGAGAACTTGGCCTCTTTTAATGTTTAATCTCTTTTGGGTGCATATTGTTGTTCATATTTCCTACACTGGGACAAAATAAACCAGATTTTTTTTTCCCCGCACCACTTTCTTAATAAGGAAAATGCTTTCTATCTACTCCTAAGTCTAGGAAGAGTATGATTTCTAACACCACTTTGTTGTGCATTGATTTGTATCATGGCAGCTAAAAAAATGTAATGATATAAAAGAAACCTCTCCTTTCATAAGCCATGCTCACTGACAGAACAGGCTGTATGTGGTGTGCAAATTGCTTGGTTTGATATCATGTTCCAGGAAAATTCCTTTACTTGATATGATCAATGAGATGGCTTCCACCTATTTTAGTTTTGTATCACTGTAGCACCACTGATTTCTAAAGTATAATTGTGTGCATAGATTGATCTCAGAATGATGAAAATATCCAGGCAAAACACATAATTTTACAGATAACTTGGAAAATACATTTGGGATTCAGATTACAATGAGAAACTCTATTTTTCTCTGGGTGAGGGATGGGAAAGAATCTCACTGTTAAGAACAAAGCTTTACTTAGCTCATCTGTGAATATGTTTTTTATATCTTAAATGATTTAATCACACCTCAGGTGAGCAGTATGTCATTCTGTTGCTGATCAGAACCCAACTGAGGTTGATTGAGTGCAGCTACACACATAACATTGTGTCAGCAACTAGATCTTGGACTCCAAAAATAGCAATATATGCAGTCAGAATCACAGAATCACAGAATGGACTGGGTTGGAAGGCACCTTAAAGACCATCTAGGTCCAACTTCCTTGTCATGGACAGAGACACTTCTCTCTGGAACAGGTTGCTCCAAGCCCCATCCAACCTGGACTTGAGACTTCCAGAGCTGAGGCACTGACAATTTCTCTGGGCAACCTCTTCCAATCACTCCCAATCCTCACGTTAAAGAATTTCTAAACCTACCACATTTTTTGTCCCTCTCTGATAGTGACTGGATTTTTCTTGGAATCTGAAAGGAGGTGGTTTTATCTATAGGGAATAGCCTGGTGCTGCTTTCAGTACAACAGTAACATGGTCAGAATGCTCATAAGACTAAGAATAATAATAATAAAAAAAAACCATTCACACTCCCAAAACATGGCTCTCTATCTAGCCAGATTTCTGGCGTCGCTAACACGANCTTGGAATCTGAAAGGAGGTGGTTTTATCTATAGGGAATAGCCTGGTGCTGCTTTCAGTACAACAGTAACATGGTCAGAATGCTCATAAGACTAAGAATAATAATAATAAAAAAAAAACCATTCACACTCCCAAAACATGGCTCTCTATCTAGGCAGATTTCTGGTGATGCTAACAGGATTCAACATTGCAACCTAATCAAGAAAGTTCCAAGGTTTAAAATCTCATCAGCATCAGCTGGGTCAGCACAATTAAAGATCAGCCTCATGAGTTAACTTTATTTGATTGTAATGGCTGGTATTTACAAGCTTGGAGTGTAGGAGAAAACAGAATGGTCAGATGTGATAAAATGTTAATTCTGAATGTTAAGTCATTATTTTTTTCCTCATAAGTACACTGCATTATATATTTCATAAATTGGTATGTTTCTGGCTTTATTTCAAAGTGAAAGCAAATTAAGTCTCCAGAACAAAAAGTGTAGGAATGTATGACTGAGGAAAGTATTGCTGATACTGTTGTGCAGAAGCCTTTCCAGAGATACTGGGATAAAGCAATACAAGGCAATCCTTTTCTCTGCCCAAACCCATAGTTCTGTTTTACTTGGCATTTAACTTGAAATGACTGAGAGATTTTAAAGCATTACCCTTCAGCTATGCCAGGTGAGTTCCCACTGGAAATAGTGGGTCCCCTGTGATCCTGCCTTTCCTCACTTGTATTGCAATGTGAGAGAAAAATGACAAAATTACATTTGTTTGAAAACCCCAAACCTCTTGGAGAGTGGAAAATTGACCTTGAGGTGTATTTATCAGTTGTTCTATTTTCAGTAGACTATTCATTTGATATCTTACAAGGTTAGTGAATAAATGGTATCCTGTCTTCTGCTTATATTCATAGTCTGTAAATGACTTTCCAGCTGGAATGGTGGGTGACAGCTTTTTCCTTGTATTTCTAAGTTTATCTAGCTAAACAGATGATTTTTACTTCTCTGACTCCTACTAGTAAATATATGAAACTTTAAGAGGTAGCATTTAGGTTTTGGCTTGAAAGAATTAAAAAAAAAAATTGACAAAGACTAGGGAAAACTAATAAAGTATCAGTTTGCTCTCACAGACTACTCTGAATATAACAGTTAATATTACCCTTTTGATGTGTCTTTGGTCTTGTTTTAAGCATTTGGGTAAGAACTGGTAACTGTTAATTTGACTTAACCTATCTATGTTTCTTATCTCTGCTAGTAAATAGACTCTTGTGATACAGATTTTCTGATCATAATACATGTTACAAAACCAGGCAATGACTGAAAATATTATCATTTAGAATGTATGGAAATGGACTTGTTAAAAGCGGATGTTACTTTAAACTGTATTAAGACTTTGAACGTGTGTGTTCAGCTGCAAGATTTCCTTCCACATGCATACTTCAGGAAGGATCTTCACTTAGGAGAATGATATTTAGGAATATGTTTAGAACTCTGTTACCTCTGATGACATAATCCTGACCCCCAACTTTGTTGGTTCCTGCTGCAGTTGTGCTTCTTAGGGGTTGTTGCAAACCTTTACAAAATTCTTCAGGCATGCTCCAAGAATATAAGAAACTCAATCTGTGCTGTAAAATTCTGGCTGAAAACTCTAACCAGGAAGCTTACAAATATTTTAAAGAATTTTTACTGTCTGAGATGGAAAAAACGAGTGTGTTCCTCTGTAAATTGCTATTAGATACAAGTGGATTTTTGCAGTTTTCAAAGGGATATGAGTAAGATGATCTGCTATGATCAAGACATACGTTAAAAACTGGAAAGGACTAGCAAGTAAAGAAAAATTATGCTTTGACACACAAAACTGAAATGTAAATAATTACGTTTCTGATGAAACAGCCTACAATGTAAAGTGTGTGCTTTCTTCAGTTTCATTTAACATCAGTTAAATAAATGTGCAAGGTTCACACTTTCTTTAGCTCATTTTATGCTGATCTATCAGTTTTGTAAAGAGTTGTACTCCAGTGGGTAAAGGAAATGTTGTAGTCAGTCAGTGTTAATAATTGTTCATCCTGACATGGCATTAATGGAAAGGATTCTGTTCCAATTTAGAAGTATGTATTGGAAAAAACAGTTTGGCACTGAAATTCTCAAAACAAAACACCGGGTGTGAATATTTGGGTAGCAGTTGAAATTTCACATCACAGGTTAGTTTTTGCTTGCTGCATGGACCAATTTAATTGTGTGCAAACCACATTTCAGTTAATTCATTATTGAAGTGATCACTGTCAAATGGGTTAGATCTTTGAGTAATGCTTCTAAGTGAGAGCAGTACGTGCTAGCTTTGATCAAGTTTTCTTCTGATCAATTAGCTCTTGAGGAAAATAGAAAAAGAACAAAACTTAGGAGCTATGTCACGTAATTTCATTGAAGTTTTCCCGTTGCTTTTTCCTCTTATCTTTCTTATTCTTTCCTCTGGGTTTTGCTGCATATGAAGCTGACTTTTAGGGACCGAGTATGAGCTGATACAGTGTATACTTGTTTCTGATAGCGACTTCTGCTTCCCCTCTCTTTTGGTGCCCATATGCATAGTTTGGTTACATCCAATTTCTGCAGCCCACTGATTTCCGGCTGAAAATGAACCTTTAACAAATAGGGATGACACAGTCCTTTTAAAGCAGCTCTAATTTATTGGACTGATCTACTCCAGTTGCCCAAACTACCTTCTCTGGTTTCCCCAATCCCTCACTTAAAGAGATTGTGCCAGATGAAACTGCAGAACTGCAGAAGTGACAGCCAAGAGCACCTTTTCTTCCCTCAAGCCACTTGTAGCCTGAGAATTTTCACAGAGGAGGGAAAAAGGAGAATTCCTTTGCATCTGTCAGCAAGTCAGTCATAGATACTGGAATTATTTCATCATTTTGACAATGTGCAGGATATTACTCAAAATTAATGTTCTTTCCAAAAGATTATAGAAGCAAAAGCTGTACTCAATTAGTAAAGCAAGAGAAGATCATCAGGCAAGATTTTTCTCTGGTTTAGTCTCCCTTCTAAAATATGGGAGGTATTGATTTGATATCCATCTACTAAAACAAAAATCAGCTTAACACCATATAAAACACAGTCCTTATATTCGGATAAATTTACTCAGATTTGCACGTTTTGAGCTGAATATTCTGTGTGCCTTTGGCAGAAGGAGAATTTTGCTTGGGAGCAAGAAACAGTTGAAGGCAGTAGATGCTTACTGAAATAGATGGAAATGTTTCTAATAAAGGTCAGAGTGCAGAACGGCTGGAGGAGCTGTGCTCTGCTGGCTTGACAGCTGTAGATTGAATGGAAAGAGAGCCTCAAGGCATGCACCAGCTAATAGAGGAGGAGAAGAACAGGGTGTGTAAACTCCTGCCCACTGCAGACTGCCACAACACCTGATACAGAGAGAGCTGAACCAGTCTGCTCACAGTGTCTGGAAGGAAAACCAGCCAGTGCCACGGGGCACAGGACAAAAATCAAAGCAGGCATGCGAAGGCACAAATTGTCAGATGCTGTACACATTACACCAAACCACAGCAGAACAGACTGGTGCAAGAAGCATGTTGAATTTTTTTGGGGTAAAAAAGAAAAGATAAATGACCTCATAGAATTATTAACTTGGTGTGTTTAAAGGCCGTTGATATTTGGTGGTGATTATTTTATCACCACAAGAACTGCATTTTTCAAGTAAAGAAATGTCAGTTTTTAAGATTAATTTAATTTTAGCACTTTTCAGGTATGACAGGATAATGACTTGTAAAAGCTCAAGTGCAATTTCAATTAAAGATGTGTAGGTGATAGGAAATTTGCATATTAAAATAAAAATTCTTTTAAAATATACTATTATTTTGAACTCCATTAGGCAGTATATTCAGTTTTCTCATTATCATGAGTCTTTAATCACAAATTATCATTTGTCTTTATCAATCTTTCCTGTGTGTTGTTGTAGCGTTATATGAAAAATGTTTTATTGTACTTTATATAAGGGAAATTGACAGTGTAAGCCTATTTCTAAACATGTGACAAAAACCTTGTAGAATGCCTTATTTATGGTGAATAAACACACTTGGGATAAATTCATCTGACTTGTTTTCCATTCTATTTGCTAAAAACCTCTGTGGTATTGCAGAGATAAAACAGCATAAGTGCTTTGTTTTGAAGGAATACAATAGCAGGATAGCAAATTATAAGCAAACAAAAAAAAGTTTCTAGTGGTGAAAAAAGAAGTCTCAAAATTTCTTTAGACATCAAGCTGTCCTTCTCTGAGAAGAATGGCATTATCAAAGCCTTGTTTTAGACTTGATTTTCATCATAGATGAAGGGAGCCTACTCCTTAAAAACACACACCAGGAAGACCTCACTAAGTATCTGCATTTTTTTAGAAGAAAGCTGAATTTATGATGTTTTTATTCCAATTTAAAAACTTTTTTTTGAGTTGTTTTACACACGTGACTCAACTTCATAAATTTCTGTATGTAAATTGTAGAGCCATTGTACGATGCTTGCTACACAGTGGAACTCAACACATCACATTCTCTTGGCTGAAAAATGAGAATGTAGGGCTGAACTCATCTGCCTCAGCTCACTGAGTCCAGCTTTGCAGGAAAGAGGTGAATAAAACTCTTTAGAAATAATTAGCTGTGCTAATGTTGCAGTAGGAGAAACTAGGAAAGGTCAAGGTCAGGGACAGTAAGAAAACTTCTCAAGCTTAACAAAGCAGAACAACGTAAGCAGCAGCAGTGCTCAGTCCAGGGGAAGTGTCCTGATGAACAGGAGGCTTTATCAGCAGAGGCTTCCAGACCCTGCATGGTCTGGGACAGGTTCAGGATCAAAAGATAAACTAGGCAATACAGAGATGCAATTCTGTAATGTTGGGATGCTCTCTAAGCTGTGTCTGATGTCACATAGATGTGCCTTTGAACAGGCATTCTGACTTTGCTGAGGAATTCTTAATTTCTTCTCAGGGAATGAAACTCTACTAGCTTTTCAACTCAACTTCCCCATTCTATGCCTTTTCTCTATTTTCAGGAGTAGAAAATTAGAGTAGTCTCTTAATAAAAAGACCCTCATGTACATGAAAAGTTCAAAATTAGTGAGTAATTTTTGCTTCAACTCTCACATACTGTCATAATAAGACAAATCCATTGAAATTTTAGCAACTCTTGTTTTGAGAAGACATTGTCAGACTCTTAGAGAAACTCAGTCTTAAAATTGCTAGGTTGTGCATCCAGTCACAGATGCCTTTTTGATACTGAAATACTTTTCATGCTGGTTTCAAAATATTGCAATAACTCTGTACATTTTTAATATGAAATAAAATTTCATTTAAATGAGAGCTGCAGTGAAGGCATTAGTTTATATTGCATCATCAACCCCACCAACCTTATCCAGTGTACTTTGCTCACCAGAACTTTAAGTACACGAAGAACAAATCTGATGGTGAATTTTCCATAGCAGGTGATGGTGTTCCTCTGGAGTGTGGGTGACATGGGGGGGACAAAAAACACCAGTGACAACTGAAAACCAACCCAAAACCAAAGCACAACTTTCAACTATGTTGATATAGTCTGGTAGTAGTACAGGGAATTTATACACAAGTGCAAAGAAAACAACAGATCAGGCAAGTTAAAATTATTTCAAGACCTAGTAAGATTTTTCTTTGCATTTCTAAATCAGGCTTCTTTCAGATAACTAGGATGTAGAGTGCAAAGAGCTGAACACTATCACTTGTGTTCTATGAGTTTTATAATGCTCATGGCAGAAAGAGGATAAGAAGTGTTAAACAGCTTTTGAGATTGATTAAACACAGAAGGAAAGCTGAGGAGTTGATGACTTCAAACCCTATTTATTGTGAGTATAATATAACATATGATTATAATATAAAGCCATTAGGCATGTAGACTAAAAAGAAAACCAAAATAAAAATAAATTCTGATCTATATCTAGGCTGATAAAACACTTGTTTTTGTTTGCTCCTCATTTCTTATTTGTAGTCTTATGGATTGAAGAGTTAATTTCTTATTTGTAATTTTATGGATTACGGAGTTACAGATGAATGGTTTAAGAAGGGTAAGTAAGGATGCTGGGTACAACTTACACCTCTCAAATGGAGCTCAAGGATTAGATAGACTCTATGCCATACTGAAGTAGTAACTGCTTGCTGCAAAACTTACAGTCCCTTAATGTCATGAGATTTTTCCTGGATCTGAAGCAATGTGATTAGACTTGTTTGGCCCAGTACCTTCTCCCTCTCTGAAGAAAATATGCTGAAGATAAAGAAAACTCAGGGAAACATCACTTTTTAGCTTCAGCTTTAGATACAATTCTAGTATAAATAACTTATTGCTAGCTAGACAAATAGAAAGTAACATTCAGACCCAGGGTCTCAGTTCACACTGTCCTCATCAAATAAAAATAGGCAGGCAGCAGACAAGTAGAGGTGTCCAGAGGTATTTCTATAGAGGGCAAGGGCAGAGATAAAAATACTGCAGATCAGTGGTGGAATTGGGTTTATACTGAAAATGTAATGTGTAGGATAGAAATAAAAGTAGCCTTTAGTTATGGAAATATCTCTGCAAAATATTCATAAGGAATAATCTCCCTTCTGTCTCTTAGCACTGCATGAACAAAGAAAACATCCTACTCTACTGTGCAGTACTCTCCAAATTATGTTATGCTCTGCTAGCATTTCTTCTGGGTTATGTAAGCTTTTGATAAATACAGAACACTGTAGGATTTATGGGAAAATTCCTGCTTATCAGGATTATTTTTTGCACCCTGCTGACTTTTCTGAAAAGTCTTTCTTAGCAAACAGCAAACCTCATCTGAACACTAGGTTCTGCCATTCATAAGTGATGGCAAACCATATATTTACAAGGAGTGGATCATCTAGCCCAGTGTATACGTACATAATGAAAACCTGTTCCTTGTGACATTTTTTTTCTCATTTTTCTTTGAAGTCCATGTTATATTCTAGTGATGCCCAATCAGTTCTTACCTTGAACATAAAAAAGTTGTGACATTAGGATATTTTTATTGAAATAGAGCTGACACGATTGTGGCCTATGTATAAAATGTTATCATATGATATTTTAAACATATTCTTTCATCTTGCGCTTGTTTCAGCCATCATCTCTAAGATACAGCTTGTTAGAAAAAGATGAGATTTTGTCTTGAATCTGTTCAAAGTGGTTATGGAGTTCTGGTTTGATGGCTCAGGCTCCATACAGGATGTTGGAGGTGGTTCCTTGTTGGATAGCCATGTGCTATTTCTGGTTCTGTAACAGACTTTATGGACACCATTCACTGGTTTTTAGTTTGGCTTCAGCAGTAATTTGCAAAACTAAAATTTAAATATAATGGGTTTTTTTATGTAAACCATAATTTTTAGCTGAATGCAATCTGAATACTAAATGTGACCATGAATCATTGCAAGCTACAGTCCAATTTCTTCAGATTTCTGTGGCAAAGAAAACTTGCATAGCGTTTAAATGGACAGAAAAATATTCGTACTGGGGCAGATTAAGATGATAAATGAAGACTACAGGATGTTAACTGCTGATGTTAATTAAGAGGTTATATTTTCCAAATCTCTATTATGCCAGTATTTACTTAGTAAACAAAATATTTATGTTCCTGATTGTCTTAATCCTATTTTTAAAGCAATAGCAGCTGCAGCATAGTGCTTCTCTGGTGAGGGCAGTGTGTGATCTGTTGACAAGAGAAATCAATGCATCAGTTTGCATCTACCTTGATTGTCAGAAGTGATATATTTGGAACTTGGGTCCTTGTTTGTTTCATCTTGGCTCGAATATTTTTGCATGATGAACCCGTAGGCACATGGCTCCCGTTCCGCCAGAATGTGGGAATGGGAGCGGGAATGGGAGCACTTACGGCGCTCCAGGCGTTCCCTCCCTCCCTGAGGCACATTCACAGGACACGCCTCCACTGTGCATTCTGGCACCATCCTTAGGCTGGCCCATGTCAAACTTCCCTTGTATTTAAACAATCGTTTTCCTATCCTACTCTCAGGTGCTCCATGCTCCATCAGTCTCCTTTCATCCTGCAGAAGCTGCTGCTCCTTTCCTGGGCTCAGGTCTGTGGTGCAGGCCTATGCTGCCCACAGGAGGAAGTCTTACTCGGATTGAAAGCGACTGCACACATCAGGAGACCTCTAACTGGATGCAAAGAAAGCTGTTAACATTTTTCTGTCTTATTTTATGACACTTGGAAAGACTGTGTCTGTCTGTAGGCACAAATGCTGTTGATATTATGAAAGTGCAGCAGCTTCTGCCTCCCAAGGTCAGTAAGGAGATCAGAATGAACCTTAATAGCAAAACTGTAGCTTGCTGTCTTGGGAACAGTTCGTGCTTGTAAGTATTCAAACATGCAGATGAATGCTTAGGCACTCCAACAAACCCAATGTTCTACACCTTTAACAAAAAAAACCCACCACATTACTTTGTTTTCCAGTAGAGGATAATGCAGTTCTTCTTCGCACATTCTGACCTGGCTTTAGTAAAGAACATGCATCTTATTAAGATCATACTTAAAATGTTGTTTAAATCCATTAGCATTAAATTTTCTGTCAAAAGTAAGAATGTGCTGAGAAATCGTCAGCTTGGCTAATTTTATATTGAAGAGGGATGGAATGCCTTTCTCTTACCTGGAATTTCTCTATACTTGGAGGATAAGAAGGAAGTATAAAGTTGGGCTATTGACTTGTTGCCCAGGAATTTGTGAGAAATGTTTATTCTGCAATTTTAGAACTTTCCTGAGGTTTTTGTACTGCTGGGTTTGAATTTGGAAATGGAGTGAGTGTGGTGGTAATTACCCCAATACCAATCTGATTAGAACCTCATATGCCCACATCTGTTTAAGAAGACAAATAAATATAATCTAGAATACTTTTTTTTCTCTCCCAAGAGTTTTTGTCCACAGTAAGCATCACAACTTTTCAAGGAAAGGACTTTGCAGAAGTGTGCATTAAAAAATACATTGGGATTTTTTTTTATTTATAAGCACTTTTCTGAATAAATTGCTATTTTAATTTTATTAGCTTCACAGACTTCAAATTTTAGCCATTAGATTGAGCTATTGCAGTTGCCTCCAAGATGAAGGAAATGTTTCTGTTGCATATGAAAAGTGAGGGGAGCTATTTACAGAAAATGTCTGTTCTATTTGGTGAGGGATTTCTATTTGACAAGTGGGGAGAATTGGTTTGTAACTGAGCTACTGCCCTAGGGAAAAGAGAATGCAAACAAAAGACATTTATGCACTCCTCAGTGCTTGTATCAGCCTTGTTCTGGAATGACATTCTGAAGTTTAAACAAGATGACTCTGGAGGAAAGAGCATAAAGAGGTGCATTTTGAGCAACAGCACCTTGTAGCCAGGAGCTGTCAGGGTTTGTATCCTCTGTAAATTGACATAGTAGGGAGATCCTGTAACATGCATTTTTCAGCATGGTGTGTATTGCAGAGAGATGTGTAAGCTAAAGATTTGTTTGATAGAATTAGAGGGACAGATTTTTCTGCAAGGGCTATGTAAGTGATCCCATGAAAAGGAGAAGAATGATGGGGCTGTGGTGAGGGGCAAGAGGAATCCTAGGATGTGGTTTGAGTCCTGCTGTTTAGAAAGAAACCTACACTCACATAATTGCTAGTGCTTTGTTCATCTTTTCATTTGAGGGTAGAGATCAGGGTTTTGATGTGTAAAAATTTAATTCTTTTGTACTGAATGCATCATCAGAGCACAATGTGTTTGCCTGTTCTAAGGAATTGTTGTACTCAGTTCTTTCAACCTTAGCACGCAGCAGTTCTCAAATTGTGACTCTGGCTTCCCTGGGGAGGCTCACGTCTCTGCCAAGTGAGATCCAAGCAGATGTCAACAGCATGACTCCTTTGTTGTTTTTCTTGAGATGTAGGGTAAGTATAACCTTGTAATGAGTATTCAGTCATGAATAGAGAATGGGAATCCTGAAGATTTCAAACTTTTATAGCTTTACATATCTGAAAAACTGAGCCTTCATCTTTTGTTCAGTTTTTATGTTCCTAAGGATCTGCCTAAGTCACTATCTAAGTCATCTACCTAAGGTCACTTGTTTTTGTTTTTTTTTTGTTTGTTTTTTTTTTTTGTTTTTTTTTTTTTTTTTTTTTTTTGTTTTGTTTTCTTGTTTCCATGTTTCTGCTCTGTTTTTATAGTGTTATATTGAATGGTTACATGGCTGCACTGCTGTCAGAAGTGTGATGCTATTCTCTGGCCTGAAGTGCCTTTTCAGACACTACATTTACCTCATAGGGAAATCTTGAGTGTTCCTTCTATAGAAACTTTTGGAAACTTTACCACAGCCTCTCCTCTGAGGCAAATCATAGGAGAGGTTGTGTAGTTTATTGGGTTTTTTAAATCTCTATCTTGGGTGGCCAGTGTAAAGAAAATATTTTGTTTTGCTTTCTTGAAATTTTTGTTAGTTGTCCCTGTCCCCCTAGGGTGGAGTTGGCATAAGAAAATAGAGATAATGACAGACTCGTTACTCAGAAATCTGAAAATGAAATAATACTCTCTTTACAAGATTTGGTGAAAGATTTGTAGTGTCAGCGAAATGAGGAAAACGAAAAAAGGCTGCAGGCAGAGAGGCTGCTCGCTGCTGAGCACAAGTATTTTAAGGAGCCTCAAACAGAGCTTTGGACTGTGCATGAAAGAAAGAGAATTGTACAGGAAAAGCTGTGGGATGTGGGATGAGTAACATTCTCAGAAATAAGTTCTTTTGACTCAGACCCTTTGTGTGGAGGATTTGGGAGTCACGTGTGCTGATCTGTCGTTCTAATAACGAGCGAGACGTGGTGTTCACGTTGACATCTGGTGACGAAGAAGTAGCATTACAACTCTTAATTAAAATTGATACCTCAAATGATTGTCTGAGTCAGCAACTCAAATGGTGTTCTTTATGGCTACTAAAATGGCAAAGTCTGGAGATAAACTGGGTGAGACTGAAACACAAGAAGTATTAATTTTGCAGTGGAATGTCAAAAGGTGGTGTTTTTCTATTTCCCAGGCAGCAAATAGTTAAAATCACCAGAGCAAGGGTTATTTGACAAACTGCCGAGGTCAATTTGTGGCTCACAAATGAGAAATGGAAATCTGCTAATCTTAACCCTAAAGTAAACCCAGAGATTGCACTGTCACAGTGCTGGATATTTGCTGCAGCACAAAATAGAATTTCTGATGTTATGGCTAATTTGGGCCTACTAACAGCTGCAGTATTAAGTATTGCAAACCTAACATTAGAATTTCTGATATTAGCACACATTTCTTCAACAGTGGAGGGATGGTCTTACACTTGCCTTCTAATTCTCTTATGCAGCCAGTTTATTACAGGATATTGAATAACAATACTTTTCCTTGGAACACTACTAAGTTTTATGGAACTAGTAACTAAAATTCATGAATGGCTAGCCTAGCTGTAAACCTGGCAAGGCTGAATTAGCCCTTACCTGCATGGTGGGGAAAGGGCAATGCACTTTTAATTAACTACTGCAGGAATTAGATGTTGTGCTTGCTTCAAACCAGAGGAAGCCCACCTGAAAAAAATAGGAGAAGTAACAGCAGCAAGGCATACATTTAATAACATAAAAATTGGGACTCCACCTGAGAAATACCAAGCCCAAGCTGTTATACAATTTGAATCACTAAAGCATAACTTGCCAGGGAAGCTCGCGGTGTTGTCTTTTTCCAGGAGTGCCAGCGCCCCATCATTGAAGATCAAAGGAATGAGCTCCAAATGGGGAAGCTGCCAGCAGATTTACATGAGAAAACTCATAGAAAACAGCCAGAATGAGATGATAATTTTTCTCTTGAGCACTTTTTAACTTGTGATTACTTTTGTGTTATATGAAGGAACAAAATCAACGCTCTAAATTTTCACAGAAACAGATGGAACTTTTAACTGTCCCCATAACTGATTGTATTACCAGTTATAAATATTTGTGATTTGTTTCTGTGTTCATTGAGACCAACTTGTTGGGAGACTAAATATTAATAGGATTATATAAAAAAAATTATTTTATGGATTGTTAGTTCTATTTTTTCTTTTTGATAGAAAAAAATTGGTGTAGGAAAAGCTTTTTCTTTTCTTCTTTGAATGTACATTTTTGTTTTCACAAATTGAGAATTAGAAAATCCAACTAATTATAACCTGGGAACTGGTAAAAGAATTCATCATTCAAGTGTCTATTTATTATCTTCAGTTAAGCAACATGATATTCTTCCAGTGCCTCCTTCGAATCTAAGAATAATACCAGACCATTAACAGTATTAGTATTTCTTACATGAATTTTCACTTACATTTGTTTCGAAAGCTTGGAGCATGGAGGAGATTTGTGTACAGTAATGAGGTGAATTTTTAAACTCATATATTGCATTGGAACTTGAAGTGACTTTGGCTGACATCAATAAAGAAATCTGCAGCTAATTTCCACTGCCTCAACTAAGCCACCCTGCTTATTAAGTGTACACTCACACTGCCTGTAAGCTAGAAATCATGGCTTCAGTTTATGAAAGCTGTTTAAAGAACTTTATTTTGTAGGCCCAACTTATAATTTTATGTTTTGCACTCAGCAAAAAAACCCATAAATTACTTTTATGGTCTGGCCACATTAGGACAGAAAGCCACAGTTGTATCTGTGTGGGTTATAGAGGTATTGAGGTTTAGTTAAAGGCTTCTTATTATGGTTTTTTAACAGTAATTACTTGAACTAGCCTATTTGATTATACTAATGAATTTGTGCTTTGATATTATGGATGTTAAAATTCTTTAGCTCTTTATGGAAGTGACATAAAATAATTCTGGTCCCTTTTAATGACTATGACTTCATCAAGGTATTGTGTTCCCTAGGAATTAGAACCATTAACCTCAAAGAGAAAACCGAAAAGAGTAATTTTTCCCGCAAGCAGTCATGGGTTTAAGTGTTGAGGAGGTGAGAATGGGCGTAGCGATCACTGTTTTTAGACAGAACCCCAAAATGATATTATTCATCTTTCCTGCTGTTAAAAAAGGATAGAATAGAAAAGGGAAAAGAAAATAGAGCAACAAAAAACTAAATAATAACCTCTGCACGGAGAAAGTGGGTTATTTTACATTCTGTGCATTATTGCACAGGCTTTGAACTCAGATAAAACAACAAAATTTAGTCCATTTAGATAACACAAATGGATTTCAGTTTTCTTGTGCAATCTCAGGAGCAGGGACCAAAATCTTATCAAAATTTTTTAGAAGATTGATTCTGCAGTTTAATTCCAGTATGCCTCACCTATGTACTGAGATTTTAATATCTTTTTTTACTCTGGGCCAACGAGTGTACACTAACTATCATTCAAATGTCTGCTTTTTCTGTAGAAGTTCTATATTTTAGTTGACTCAGTGGTGAATTTCTGTCCTGTCCACAAAAGTGTACTGCTAATATGGACTGTTCTTTCTAGGTACCAGTGTGAGTAACGCAGGTGCACTCCAACACCTCATATGGATTTTACTCATTGGGTTACAAAAGCCTGGTGCAGAGTAACTTGCAAAACCAAAATGAAACAAAAAAGAAGGACAGTAATGCAAGGTTGCAAAAATTCCAAGGTATCATTGTACCAAAACTTACTGCTGACTTCTGAATCCCATTAGTTTTTAACATTACTCTGGATTAGTAAGGATGTGTTTAATTTTGAAAAGAAAAATTTTTTCACTGTAAAAGGTCCAATCCAGTTTGTTTTTATTCACAAAGTGAAATGCAGTTGAAGTTGAATAAAGGTATTAAAATCTATTCCTACTTACTATAAGGTGTAGATGTATTCAAGAGTAGTCTTTGTGGGCTTTGTAGAATTACCTAAAATAAATATTTTTCTGTGATATTTTGCCTTATTTTGAAATATAACCTCTTTATAACAAGCCAAAACCAAAACAAATGAACAAACAAACCAAAAAATACAGGGCACAACAAATCTCCAGGAGACCAGCATTTGAATTCTAAAAGGTAGTTTGGAGATCTAAATATGTCCTCTGCCTTTAAAAGTGAATATGTTTAACACTTGGAAATTGCAGTGAGACAGCCTTCTTTGCAGTAGGACAAACTTAAAGATGGTGCCTCGAGAGTATCATTACTTACTGAAAACTACTCAGATTTCTGTGGTCTGGAAATTAAGCTGGAATTATTGTAAGGGGCAGATTTCGTTGTGAAGACTCCTCTGGTTTTGAATAACGCTCCTTGTGAGTTATTCTAACGTCTTTACGTAGTGCTTTCATAGGTTTCCTTCATCACAACATGGGGAAGTACAAAGCACTTGTCTTTGCTTTTTTACAGCAAAAACTGACTTAAAGCATCACTGAAACCCTTCCACACTGTCCAGGCCCAAAATCCTGTTTGAGAGATCAGATGCTAATCAAAGAGAGTAGATTTTGGGCAAGATTTTACCCAGATTGTGAGTAGCTCACTGTTCATCACCTCATTTGGTCAGAGCTGTGATACAGCTGAAACCCCATGGAAGACTAAACAACTCAGGAATTCTTAATTTCAAAAAGACATGTTTAGGAAGTAGTTTAAAAGATGTTTCTAGACTACAAATGCCAGAGAGAGGATGACTGGGAATTTATAGCTTGCTGGATTTTAGTATTTTAGAAATTAGCTTTTATTGTGCATAATATTTGTTTGATGATCACTCAACATGTAAGCAGAAACTCTGTTGTGTTCTCTATCTAATTCAATACTGGGCAGCAAATATTTAAGATTCCCTGGTGAATTAAAAAACTGGAGGCACAATATTACTCTTACTGTGTTTGTATGTAAATCTAGCTGTGTTAGGGAAATTTATCAAAACAGTACCTGGTGGAGACACCAACTGAAGTCTGAGGAAAAGGCATTCTCAGTCTGGACCACAGCTTGTTTTGGAATGACTTTATATTTTTCTGTCTCTTTAATCCCACAATAAAAATCTGTTCATCCTTCATGCCCCTCACCAATTCCTGGCTTACAGAGATTTTTTTTTTTTTCCATTGGTAATTCAACCTGTTGCATAGAGATAAGTTTCATAATGAAAAGAACTCAATTATTAAAAAAACCCAAAAAAACAACTATATTCATGATTTACCAAATAATGAACTTTTTTTTTTTCCCCATTAAATTTCAACTGCAAAACTCTGCCTTTATGGTTTACATGGGTGGGACCTGAAGGCATCATTTTGGCACTTAACTGGACTGTGTGTTTGGGAACAGATTTCCTGTAAAGCACTTAGCATGTTTTAACTCCTGTTTCACTGAGACATCTTTGGGATTGTTATGAAGAATAACAAGGATGTCTGAAAGTAGATTTCTTAACTTCTGTGTGCAGTTGAGGTAGCATTAAATGGCAAAGCTATTTAAAAGTACTTGCTATTGTGAAGAGGAAAGTTTTCTGTTCAGTTTTAAGTATTTTGATACGTATGTATCTGTTCTCAGAAGTGCAGTAGAGCTTTAATTGCTTTGAATAAAAATGCCTGAAATCAAAGTTTGGTTTCAGTGCAGCTGAGTTTGAACACAGTGGAAGGAGCATGTTTATAAATCTCTACCTTATTCTGCAGGAGCTTTATCCATTTTTAACAAGGGGTTTTCCCCAAGCATAGTGTTACATCCCGAGGGAAGCCCAGGTACTTGGCAATAGATTCCTTGGGGTGGAATAGAGGGTAACAACACTGAATGATCAATGTGTGTAAATATATACTCATAGAAGGTTTATTTTGGAATAATTTGGTTGCAAACTAAAGGAGGTATGTAGCCATTGTCATTATTATCTGTTGTAATATAATGACATGAAAAAGCACAAATATCGTGAAGGGATGTGTATGAGGGAAAAGAGAGAGAGGAAATACGAGTGTGAAAACCTCACCAACACATCCACCTTCAATGACTCTGGGTTGTTGCACCTTAAGGTGTCCCTTTGTCGAAGTGATGATCTGTCAGAGAAGCCAGGGAGGGGGGCAGGAGAGGGGGACAAGCAAAGGATAAAGTCAGGAGGGTTAAAATACACCGAGGGTAGGTGGGAATGCTCAGGTACCTCCCCTTGAGGGGGAGAATCCAGTCCCCTGGTGGAAGGCATCAGAAATGGCTCTGGGAGTTCTTTTGGGAGTCTTTGATGGTTGATGATGCCTTCTAAGATATGACATCTGTCTCTCAGGCATTTGAGCCAGGGATGCCCCATCAGACCTCGCAGAGAGGGGAGGAAGGGGAGTTCTGTAGTGAAGTGTAAGGGAGAGCAATTTGGCACGACAAGAGGCTCCATTTCTTATCTCACTCGTAGCCCATCACTCACTCTCTGTCTCAGAGGTTCAGCCATTACAAACTCAAAAGCTTGGCTCTGCCACCTCCAAACAGAGCTCCAGTAAAGCNTAATAATAATAATAATGGCAGTAATAGCAATAATAATGAAGTGTTTCACCCACATGTTCTAAGCATAGAGAGAACTGTTTTGTTGTTTGGTTTGACCTCATATTTAAAACATGCCATGGTATTTTCCTTCACAATTCCTACATCAAGCTCATGACTTCTGGGCTTTTAAGAATGTTTCTTTATTAAAAAAAAAACAACCCAGCACAACAATAGAAAAAAATTTAAAATCTCAAATCCTTTGCTAAGGGAGGTCTGTTTGTAACAGTCACTTCTCTGGCTGGGCTTTTCAGTCTTGGAAGATTTTTCCCATTGTAACAATGTCTCAGATAGAAATGGGATGGCCTCAAGGGTGTTAATGAGTGCTGGGAACACTCAAAATGCTGTATATGAACATTGATACTTGTGTTTTCCACATAGGAAATGGGTTATGAACATTGATACTTGTGTTTTCCATATAGGACTTTGCATTAAAGAGATTTTTGACTGGAAAATAAACTATAGAAGAAATAAAATATTAAGGAACTTTTTTTTGTTTGTGAAAAAGACTTCGTGAAACTGTTTTGAACTTGAGTTCTCAGTCCAGCTCAAATAATTAACTTCCTTTCTCTNACAAATATCGTGAAGGGATGTGTATGAGGGAAAAGAGAGAGAGGAAATACGAGTGTGAAAACCTCACCAACACATCCACCTTCAATGACTCTGGGTTGTTGCACCTTAAGGTGTCCCTTTGTCGAAGTGATGATCTGTCAGAGAAGCCAGGGAGGGGGGCAGGAGAGGGGGACAAGCAAAGGATAAAGTCAGGAGGGTTAAAATACACCGAGGGTAGGTGGGAATGCCCAGGTACCTCCCCTTGAGGGGGAGAATCCAGTCCCCTGGTGGAAGGCATCAGAAATGGCTCTGGGAGTTCTTTTGGGAGTCTTTGATGGTTGATGATGCCTTCTAAGATATGACATCTGTCTCTCAGGCATTTGAGCCAGGGATGCCCCATCAGACCTCGCAGAGAGGGGAGGAAGGGGAGTTCTGTAGTGAAGTGTAAGGGAGAGCAATTTGGCACGACAAGAGGCTCCATTTCTTATCTCACTCGTAGCCCATCACTCACTCTCTGTCTCAGAGGTTCAGCCATTACAAACTCAAAAGCTTGGCTCTGCCACCTCCAAACAGAGCTCCAGTAAAGCTTTCAGATACTTTTTTACAGCTGAGAAATGTTTGGAGTCATTAAAGCCATAAAAGCCCAGTTTCTCACACATGGAAAGGTCAGGGGGCTTTTCTTGGGTTTGTCTTGTGTGGCAGAGATGTACCCCTTATATTGCAGTGGGGTTTCACAGTGAATTGAACAGTATGGTAAGATTTCCAAGAGTCCTATGATAATTATTGGACATCTCTGTTACTTTATTTATCAGGAGTTAACTGGATCAGCCTCTATTGTACAACGTTAAAAGCATGTAAGAAAAGGCAGCCCTGCTTGACACAGCTTAGAGTCTGAAAGGCAACACATACCAAGTGGATAATGGAGAAGAATCAAAATTAATGACTGTGAAATTCATAGCTGTTTAAAGATTTTATTTCTTTATATTTAAAAAAAAGAAGATAATAATNTCACTTCTCTGGCTGGGCTTTTCAGTCTTGGAAGATTTTTCCCATTGTAACAATGTCTCAGATAGAAATGGGATGGCCTCAAGGGTGTTAATGAGTGCTGGGAACACTCAAAATGCTGTATATGAACATTGATACTTGTGTTTTCCACATAGGAAATGGGTTATGAACATTGATACTTGTGTTTTCCATATAGGACTTTGCATTAAAGAGATTTTTGACTGGAAAATAAACTATAGAAGAAATAAAATATTAAGGAACTTTTTTTTGTTTGTGAAAAAGACTTCGTGAAACTGTTTTGAACTTGAGTTCTCAGTCCAGCTCAAATAATTAACTTCCTTTCTCTGGAGGCTTTTTTTTTTTTTTTTTCCTATGGAAAATAGATTCTAGTTAGATCAAGAAACCTCAAGAATGATACAGGCTGGGAGGTGTAAGTAGACGTGTTGTAGGGGTGTGGTTAGACCTGCTCCAGTCCCAGTGATATAAGAAATGTATTCCATTGTGGTCATTACAGAAACAAGAATCTCACAGCTCTGAAATTTGGCGTGGGCTTTCTGATCACTTTCTGTTCCTCTGATGCCAAAATATAACTCTCTGATGAATGCTGCAGTCTGCAGCCATATGTGATTCTACTCCTTTGCCAATTTTTTGGGGGGTTTTATTGCCTATTTTTCACTCTTGAAAGAGAAACTTCTGCAAAAGATAAAATAAAATTGTAGATTTAGACAAAAATATTTCAACATGTTTACTATCAGAAAATGTCTGTCTCAGAAAATCAATATAAAACTTTTAGAATGTTTTATTTCAAGAAAGTAAATTTTGTTTGACAAAGTCAGAGGATTTTATTTTGAGTTTTCTTTGCATTATTGCTCTTTTGTTCAGGAATAAGGAAATTTCCAAGCCATATAAATCCCCTAACTATAAAAAATGCTGAGATTTGATCTGGTCTCAGAACTCAGAATATTAAAAAATTGGAAGTAAATTCTAGAGTGGAGATGAACAACAGCAAGCTTGTCATATGGAGGGGTTTTTTTTTGTTTGGTTGATTGGTTTTTCTTGGTTTTGTTTTTTGGTTTTTTATTATTTTATGACTTTTATTTATTTCACTCTAAAATATTCTGTGCAAAACTTGTAATATATGAATATTTTAAAAATTTTTTTATGAAGAAACACTCCTCTGAAAATATTGAAACATTGATACAATACAGTTTTTAATATTTTTTACATTTTTCTTCTGCAAACTGAAATTTGCACTGGAGGAGGAAATTCTGTCAAAATAATCTAAAGATTATGCATAGAGATGAGAAGATAATATGGGAGATGGGTGTATTGCAAGTGTAATAAAACTAAAGGAAGACTATCAGGGTTAAGTAGTGATTTCAGTATTTTATACAAGCTAACAAATTGCTGTTCTCATCCCTTTTCCTTTAAAAAAAATACCAGCTACTTTTATGAAGGAACATATTTTTCTTTCTTAGTTATTTAAAATAGTATGATACTAGGTTGGGGGTTTGCTACAGTTGGTTTTTCTAAATTTTGATATTTGAGATGATAAAACTTCCATTATTTTTGTGTCCTTTTGTAGAGAATGTCGTGAAAAGGTTTTCTTTTATAAATATTAACAAAAATATTTTTGTTAATATTAAAACATATATTCTTAATAAAGAGGTTTAGATAACCATCTTGTAGTCTTTCTACTGTCTTTGGGAGCCCATGCTACCTTGGGCTTTTTGAAGGAAGGATTAGTTTTTGGATCAGCTCTTTGTCCCCTTTATTTACTTATGGGTTTCATTTTATGTTAATGGCATCACATAGGGTCTGGGCAGAATAAAATAATCTCTTAAAGAGTAATAGCAAAATTGTATGAAACTCCATCAACTTCAACCAGGTCTGCCTCAGGTGAACAGGAGATGCTTCTAGGAGGTGGCTAGATTCACCAGCTCACCTCATTTCACATCCAGCAAATTATCCCCCAAATTCAAAATGGAGTTATGCATTTGGACTCTCTCAGGAATTACATCCTGAATCACTCCAAGCAGTACCTGGGCTAGGATAAACAACAGGTTACAAAGAGAAAGTCCATAAATTCATGATGTGATTGTTCAGATTGCTCCTGGCACTGGCAATTGAAGGAGTCTCTTTGCTCATGCCTCCACAAAGGAATAGCTTAAGGCAATCACAAGCATTTTCTTGCTTTTAACTAAATGAAGCTGTTTCTCTACTTTCAGCTGATGTGTGTGGGCCTGTGCAATCAGGAGGAAATAATGTGAAGGGGCTGGACTGAAAAAAAATGGTACAATTTTGTCTTTTTACAGGACAAAAAGCAGGAAAGAGTCCAGTGGCTTCCTTGAAAAAGGTCTTGTTGCTTATGTTTCATTGCAGTATCAAAAAGTGTCAACACTTCATTTAGCAAAAAACCCACCTCACCCGTGTGAGAAGAGCACAGAATCAGGAACTTCAGGAATTCAGGAACTTGATTTTGTTGTCAGATACTGCTTGGCTTTCTATACATTCCTGCAAAACTTTCCTGCCTGCTTGGGTAACGTTTTTATATCCCTGTCCCGTGTGTGCCCTGAGACTGCTGTACATCACAGTGCCAACCAATACAAAGAGGTCTGAAAGAGGGCATGAGTTATTCTACCACAACTGACACAATGTGGGATTGTTTTTCAAATGAGAAATAGATTCTTCTCTTCCTCTGCCAATACATTAAGGTTTGATACTGCCAGAAAGAAAACCAGCCAAGATATGCTCACTTCTAGCAGATTTTTCAGGCCTTAAAAATATTTTGGAAAGGTTTCGTAAAACGTTTTATTTTCTATCTCGGTCTGAACTTCTTTGAGTAATTTAGGGGTAGCTCTGCATGAAGGCATTTAAGGAAAACCAATGTTTGAGCCATTTGTATTCCAGCCTCATTGGAGGGCTGATCTATTTTCAGTGACAACGGCTGTGGGAAAGATGATAAAAACATCTGCAGCACCACCAGATTTTAATCTTCATGTTTGGAGTTCTGAAGCAATCTTACAGATGTCTGTAGCTCATTACATGGTTGCAGGGGGATTGTTTCATCTGGTGCACTTTTGCAGTTGGGTGTACCTTTAATAAGCAATCTGGCATTAGCCTTCTGTCTCTGCCAGTGGAAAGCAGAGGGTTGTGATGTATCAATGGTACTGTTAATTACACTGCTGTGCCAGGCATCATTAAAGCTCCTCACGCCAAAAGCCACATCAGGAGGATCCACTTCTGCTTAAGTGATTCTGCATTAAGACACTCAAGGAAACTGTTGCAAGTTTCGTTTTCCCCTCGGCAACCTGGGGTTCAAGATGAAAGGTGTTTGCTTCAAACACTGTTTTTGCTTCAAACATTCTTTTCAAAGTAAAAAGAAGGAGCTGTTTTATTTGGGATTGTTGACCAGTGATGGAGCGCTGCGATTTTGTGGCATGAAGAAAACAGTGTTGCATGAAATACTCAGGTATTCCTGCACATATCTCATATTCATATGGATAAAGAGGACTTGTTTTATATAAATTTTGATTAAATTCCTGGAGTGGAGGAAAAGAAAAAAGCAAGAAACATGGGACAGTATATTATGTGTGTATATAACAGAGCCCTACACGGCAAATGACATAAAGTGCTTTTTAACAAATTAGACATAGTTCAGGTAATCCAAAACTAGCTTGTAGCATAAAGTTCTTTTCAGTCAGTATTCATTTTGATCTGAAGACTACTATTTTTTCATCACAGGGAAAGTGGAGTGAACAACATGAAAACAAAGTCAGCAGTTATGTGTGCTTTTAGTAATTCTTGTAATACCTTTTAATGAAACATTATACATAGAAAATACTTACCAAGGAAAGCCAAGGTCAATAATTCTTAATATTTACATGACATTTGCAGTTATTGCACAGTTTGTTTGGCTTGTGTTAAGTTGTTCCCTCGGCCTAAATTTGACTTTTAATTAAATTATGGAGCCCTTATATTTTACATTTGAAGAGCTTGACTTTCATAAATGCCTTACAATAATACAGCCAGAATAACCAGGCTGCTGGTACTCTGATCACTGTCATGGCAATGTAATTGTTACAGAAAACATGCATAAAATTTACTAAATTCATCAAGTGTGTGAATTTTATTAAATATTAATTAAAGTTCTTGTTAATTGAAATGGATTTTTATTTGCTTAAATTACTTACATTTTCTTATCTGTAACAACATTTTCTGAAGCTTTTAGGTATTAGAAGTGTCCAGTGTATGTGAAGAATTGCCTCCTGCTCTCTCCAACAGAGAAACACCTGACTCATCACCTTATTATTTTGAAATTTTTGTCCTCCTGTTTTTACAAAATGTTATGTGTCAAAGAAATGAGTGGAGTGTGCTGTGAAATATTGAATTATATATTTTTAATGAGAATAAAGTTGAAGGAGCTGATATAGTAAAGTCTACCATTATGGAAAGCAATTTTTCATGTTTGAGTAGTTAGAAAATCAACAGAGGTAATCTATGTATTCCTCCTGTGGTTTCTTAATTTAACTGTGAATGTGAGAGGTTAACACTATCAGAAATCAGTGAATTACTTTTTTGCCCTGCTGTAGTTATACAGGCTGAAATCCTACCTTTGTTTCAATCTGGCAAAACAACTGTTGCCTTCTGTTTGAACAGCATTTTCATATATCTATATAGCATTAATTTTAATTTCAGGATAGTCTATTGAGAAGGATGCTCAGAACACAGAGGGAAAGATGCTTTGTATCAGGTAAAATATCAGAAGGATTCTCCATGCACTAACATTTTATTTGTTCTTTAAAGGATTGTCAGAGTCTGCAATGAAAATTATTGTGTAAGGAAAACCTGCTGCAATTGTATGATGAATTATGCAGGAAAGAGTAATTCACAACAAAAGATGTTCACAGTTAATTGCAAACTGGAAAAAAAGTTTATTCTTTATGGAAAATAATAGGACCTTTGTTATCCCAATACTCTTGTCTGCATTAATAAGATTGGACTAGTGGAGAAAAATGTCATTATAGAATCCAACCTGCTGCCATCACAGGCAAGTATGCAGTTAGTCAGGAAGCTCCAGAAGTTGCAAGTCTGAGACACTTCTAGCCTTATATAAAGTAGTCCAGACCAAAGAAGAGATTGGAACCTATATAGGAGAAGATAGAAAGTTATCAACAAAGTGTTAAATATTCTGGATCCTTGGATTAGTTTGGGAATTGTTAAATAAGGCTCTGACATAGTCTGGATGTTGACCAAATATAGAGAAAACCCAAATGCTTCAATTATGTTTTCCTGACTTTACATAAGCTCAAATCAAGAATTTAATTACTTGCAAGTTTTGATTTCTTTTAACATCTGTTCCTTTAACCTGTAATGTAAGCTGCAAAAATTGTTTGCAAAATCTTCACTGAGCAAATATTTATCAATTACTTTTAATATTTTATCACACATATCTGTGTAGGAAGTATTTCTTCATTATCATAGCCTGTTAGATTTGAATGAAGAAAATAAAATTAGTCAGTCTGAAAATTCTCCCATTTTCTGTCAATTGTCTAGAAATAATTTCACTAGTAATCAAACACTCTCCTGTTAACACCAGAGCAGCCAATGTGACAATCCATAAAGGCAGAAAGGTGACAAAAGTTTGTGACTTCAAAAAATCTCTACCTTTTCTATGCTTTTTGCCTATATTTTAGAAGAACAAATACACAGGACTAACTTTTGAATATGTTTCTTAACATATTGTCATACCATTCTCAGCCAAAACATTAGCAAGGTTAACAAATTATGAATAAAATCTCCCTAAATATATCCACCACCAAAAATAAAAATATGTCTGTAAATAAAAAAAACACTCTACTTTTCAAAATTACATGTTCATATTTATTTTTCCCATGTTTTAATTGGGCAGATGAACTCAATCTTCTCAAACCTGTGCTTGAAATTATGCAGTGATGGAATTTCTATCACAGAAATTTTCACTTCAAAAATAATTCAGTGTTTCAGGTTGAACAAATTAAAGGAAATCCTCTAATGATGTGCAAGAGGTACAAATGATCATATCAGTCCTTCTGGTTTTTAGTCTATGAATTGTGAGATCTGAAAACCTAGTTTAAAAGCTGAGAGCCTCACAAAACATCTAACTCCTAGAGCTGATTCTTTGCTACAGCCTCCAAATAGAAGAGCACCATTGTAAAAATTGTCAGAATGATCATGTTATTTGCAGATTGCTGATGAGAGTTGTATCTGGTTTTGAGGGTTCTCCAGCTGAGTGCTCTGGTTTTCACTAAGACAGGAGCTGTGTAACTGGTCCCAGTTGAATTAGATGACTCTCAGGATAAAAGGCCTCCCATATTCCATGGTGTGATATTATTTGTCTTTTCTCAGGTAATGGGAGGATGCAAGCAAAGTGATGCCTATTCTCCTCATGGTTGTGTAGAATGGTGTTTCCATATTTGAAGGGGGAATAAAAAGGTTCCCTTTTTTTCCTAATAGACTCTTTATTTTCTTTATCATTTGGATGATAGTTAAAAGTGCCCAGAGGTCGGATTTGTCAGGAGCAGCTTGGTTATAGGCAGGAGACACAAAATGGGGCTCAGTATAGGTATGCCAAGTTCTATAGAGATAAAATGACAGTGTTGTGTGGTACAGCAGAAGATTTATACTGCAGAACCCTCAGGATATGGAAGAAGTGGGCCAGACTGAAGATGCACTTGTGAATGTACTGACACAATTGTTTCCTGTGGAATTCAGCTGCCCAAAGAATCTGAGCCCATAATGTGTGGCCTTTCCTTCTGCAGAGCACTTAGAACTCTTACTTCCCAAATGTTTCTCTTAGCCTGACTGCATGTAAAACTGGGAGACAGAAGCAATGTCAGTGAGAAAAATAACTACAAGTATTGTTGATTGCACTGATGCTTTAAGAACTGCTATTCGTCTTCTATAGTTAGTTTATTTGGCTATAAAATTTAGGCAATTCATCAGTATTACTGATATTTCTATAATTTGAATGACTTCTTAAAATACAGTGTTCAAAGTACTGTGTATTCTTAGTTTCAACAGCATGCCATTACAGATCTCTCATTCCACTTATACTCAAAAATATTACAGGAAAAAACCTCTTAATGAGTGTTTAAATCTAAGACCAAGACAAAGCTGTTTAATGAAGGACAGATGAAAGACACACTCAGTACAAAATTCTGTTACTGTCTGAGACTTGGACATGCAGTTGGGAGACAAAGTCCTTGCAGGGGATTTGGACATACCCTTCTGGAGGACTGGGGTTAAAATGCTTCACCCAGCACCTGATGGAGACCTAGTAATGCAAGCATTGCCAAAAGCTCATCTTGGTTAACCTTGATTTTGAGGATACAGAATGGAAAACCCTTTTGCCATAAGGAATCACAGTCTAATGGTTCTTTTTAATAGCAGGTTAATCATATTGCCCCATCTTAAAAATAGTGCTCATGGGAAAAATATTTCTGCTTTGAGGAAATAACATCTTTTTCTTGAGCCAATCTTCTATAGGGTAAAAATGGGATGGGCAATAAAATCTGTGTGTTTTATTGGGTTGTTAAATTTCAAGTACTATTTTAGTAAATGGTTTGCAACTGGTGGAAATTTGTGTTAAAAATGTAATTATATGCTAGTTATAAAAATATAATGTAATTATGCACATGATTTATGTGGTCATTATAAAAATTTGCCAACATTACTTTGTGTTCGTAACAAGATCCATATTTTAATTGTAGAATTAAAAGCTACTTAAAAGAATCCAGCAACTTCAAACTTTAAAAATACAGCTCACGTTACTAACCTTTTTAACTCTATGAAAGAGTCAATGAGGTTTGAGTAACTGCATGCTTGGTGGTCTGGTCTTAGTATTATGTAAGCCTAAAAAGTGATTTTTAATGGAAAAAATAATAACTCGGAGGACGATCAGATAGCATTCTGTGGGCTTGACTGAATGCAATCAGTACCTTAGAAAAAGAAAGGGTTGGATGAAGATGACTGTGAATTGCTACTGTGATGTGATCACAAAAAAGTAAAATGCAAATTTAGGAAATTATAATTCTCACACATATTGGTGAGTATTAACTCCAAATTAATAATTTGTCCCCTGTTAAAATGTTAGCATAATAGAAAAAAAAATTGCATTTGCCATTAGACTTATTACAGATACATCTGTGCCTAAAAAATAAAAGGCACCCCCAAAAAAAATCTACGTGCTTAATTATTCAATTCTTTCATCTGGTAAGAGGGTAAGATGAAAACTATTTACTTCAGATAAATTCCAGTCAAATGCAAGACATAAATATTATGGAAGGTCAGAGGACATGTGAAAGATAGAATTAAACTGAGCAAAGGAAACATTAGATGAAATATAAGGTCACAACTCTTTTATTTCAATAAAAGTATTTTTCTTTCACAGTAGATCAGTAACATCTTTTTCTTTGGTCATTCATAACTAAGCACTGAGATACCTGCTGTAGAGAGCAATTTTATATTGCCAAGGACAAACACAAGACGATCTAATAAGCTTTTTCTCATCACTAATTTCTTTTTGTGGTACTTTAATCTGGTGATTTGGAAAATTGAAAAGAGAATTGCAAACAAGATGAATACTTGGTTTGAATTTGATTCATATTTTTGCTATTTCTCCTCATGGCACATCTATAATTATGTTCTTGTAAATTTGCTGAGATTGTACTTCTATTTGTCAAGTATATTGCTAAGCCATTGACCTGTATCACTCCCAAACTCAAAACTCAGTTGTATAAAGTACAACCTGAAGTACCTTAAGAGCTTATCTGTTCTTTTATGCCTGGGTTTATCCAAAACAGAAGGAAAAGTCATTCACTTTAGTCTACTTAACACTGCTGTTTTTCTTCCATCACAGTGACTGCTGTTGGGTGTGGAAAAGCCTCCTATTTTTGTCTGCCTTGCATGGAGTGCTCCAGCTGCAGTGGCAGAGCATGTGTCCTCTGGGGTGATTCTCTTAGGAAAGCAGGCCGCTCTTCCATAGCCCACGTGTGTCAGTAAGCTTTGAAGGGAGAAAAAGTTTTAGTGAGAGATGGCCCAACTAGAAAAGGCTTGAAGGAAGGCCAGTGACTTTTGTAAAACAAGTTGAACTACCACTTCAAGTCTTGTGTGTTTCACAGTTGCAAGCATGTTTCTTATGAAATCACACCTCTCACCTGCACCTGAAACACTGGGGCTACGTGCTTTCCTTCCTACAAGAGTCTGCTCTGGCATCCTTTGTCTGGGAGCAATCTTTGGATGTTTTGAATTTTCATGCTGGAATCCAAATTTGACAGCAGCTGGAAGGGAATGACAGTTCTTTTCCATAAGAGGGAGAGCACATAGCCCCCGTGTTTCAGGTACAGGTGAGAGGCTGCCCAGGGGAGGGAAAGACCAGCCAGATTCATTTTCCTGGGAGCTTTTTTCTGGGAGCAATTCTTGGATTTACTTCTTTATTTTAGCTCGATGAGAGCAGAAATCTTTGAGCTGGAAGCTGAAAAACCCAAAGCTCAGGGGTGAATGCAGTACCCAGTGTCAAGAGCATCAGTCAGAGAAATTAGTACCTCAGTCAGGCTGTTTATAATAGCTATAAAAGTGTATTATTCTTCAGAAGTAAGAAAAAGTTCTGTTCTCTGCTTTTTGTCATGGTCAGACCTCTAATTTCCATCTTCAAGGTCTTACATTTAATGTATTTCTTTGTATATATGACTCAGTCAAGTTTTATTCACCTCTGATTGTCCCGCTCTGCGTTGTACTGGTGCAACTTCACTGTGAGAACTGCAGCCAGTGTTGGGCAACACAATATTAAAGGCATTAAGTTATCAGAGAGTGTCCAGAGGAGGAACACGAGGATGGTGGAGGATCTGGAGGGAAGGCCTTAGGAGGAGTGGCTGAGATTTGTGTTCAGCCTGGAGGAGACTGAGAGGAGACCTCATTGCAGACTTCAACATCCTCAAAAGGGAAAGCAGAGGGGCAGGTACCGACCTCTTCACCCTGATGACCAGGGACAGGATTTGAGGAATGGCATGAAGCTGAGTCAGGAGCTGTTTAGGTTGGATATCAGGACTTGGTTCTTCACCTAGAGGGTGGTTGGGCACCGGAACAGGCTCCCTAAGGAAGTGGTCAGAGCACAGGACCATCCCCAAGAATGACACCCCTGTGCACAAGAGCATTGTCCAAATGCTTCTTGAACCCTATCAGGTTTGGTGCCATGAATCTGGGGAGCCTGTTCTGGTGCCCAGCCACCCTCTGAGAGAAGAATATTTTTCCAATACCTAACTTAAACTTCCCCAAACACAATTTCAGACTGTTCCCTTGAACATTCCTGTCACTGGTCACTACAGGGGAGAGATCACTGTCTGCCCATCCTCCTTCCTTCGTGAGGAAATTGGAGACTGTGATGAAGTTCCCCCCTCAGTCTTCTCTTCTGAACAAGCCAAATGACATCAGGCACTCCTCAGATCACTTTCCATCAGGGCTCTTCACAATCTTCTTTGCCCTCCTTTGGACACTTAATGTCATTTTTATATTGTGGTGCCCAAAACTGCCCCCAGCCCTTGAGGTGAGGCTGCCCCAGTGCAGAGCAGAGTGGGACAATCCCCTCCCTTGCCCAGCTGGTGATGCTGTGCCTGATGTCCCTCAAGGACACAGGTGTCCCCTCCTGGCTGCCAGGGCACTGCTGGCTCACATTCAACTTTCCATCGACCAGGACCCACAGATCCCTTTGCACAGCCCTGCTCTCCAGCCTCTCATTCCCCAGTCTGTCTGTACATCCAGGATGTAGAATGCCATGTGAAAAATCCTGCACTTGTCCTTGTTGACCTTCACTTGGTTGGGGATTGTCCAATTCTCTAATTTGTAAAGGTCTCTCTGCCTTTGAGGGATTCAACTGCTCCTCACATTTTTTTATCATCTGTAAACGTGCTCAGTATCTCTTTCAGTCCGAGTCATTTGTGCAGATGCTGAAGAGCAAAGGGCCTAAAATGAAGCTCTGTGGAACCCTACTAGTGAGAGGTCACCAGTCTGATGTTATCCTATTCATTATGGATGATTTCTGGATAAAAATGAACAATTTCCTAATTCTATCTAGAGTACCTTTTCTTTTTAAAAATACTAGCTCTTTCATTTTGAGCTACAGAAATTTATTCTAGCTTCAGAAATAATTAGGATCCAACTAACCTGTCAATTGCTTCAATGATTGAAATCTCCACAGGTTGCTAGTGGTTCTTGATTGTCCCAGCTGGCATCTGGAGACAGCTTTTTTGTGTTTCTGGTCAAAGTCCATGTTTAGAATACAAATGGCATTTTCATGCGTTACCCAAATACAGATTTGAAATTCTTTCATTGAGGCAAGTTGATAGTTCTGAAGTGTCTGTGAAATAATACAAATCCTGGCATTGTGACATGGATTCACTTCAGCTATGTATGGAATTAAAAATTCTAACTGCAGTGTATTTTGCCCATGTTAATATATCTCAGAGAAATTATTAAAGCTCAGTAGATGCAACTGCTTTAAGGTTAATTATGGTAACATTAACTAGGAAGTAATATATATGAGGAGTCTGGTTGTTTACGGTTGAAATTCATGCCATTTATTTGTCAATTATGTATTCTTTGTTAATGGGAACAATGGTACTGTTTGCTCACCTCAGCTTAGCAGTGTTCTCTGTGTAAATCATGGGAGTTTTGGACTCAGATATCTAGATATGATAAAGATAATTTTCTAGGTTAATATACTCAGGTCTTTCTCATGGTGTAAATAAATGACTGTGCATGTGAAATCACTTCTTAATTCTCCTAACTAATGCTAAAGGGGTGGAGTTGGAGGAGTGGTATCCAGTGAAAGAACAAAAAGGGGCAAAATCCACAGACTGAAATATAAGAACCATTTAATCTGAGAAAAAAAAAATTCCCGTGAGGACAGTCAAACACTGAAGCAAGGCTGGTTGTGGAGTTTCCTTCCTTGAAGATTCAGATCTTCCCTGGACAGGATCCTGAACGAACCTGCTGGAGTTGGCCCTGATTTGAGCAGTGTGGGGTGCAGGAGGTCCCTTCCAGCCTGAGCCCCCCTGAGATTCTGTGTTATTCTTCCTTAGAACTTGCATTTTATTGCAGCTGATATTTCAGTGGTGTAGCAGAAAGCGACAGAGAAAGCACTTTTGCCATTGTGTATTTGGGTTGTTGCGCCAGCAATCCTTAACCAACCTAACGTCTGATTTCAGGTGATTTCCCTTAAATTACTTGTGATGTTTCCTCTGTTGATTGTATCTGAATGTTCAGAATCTCTTTTGTTCTTGAACTGAACATTTATAGCAGAACACCCAGAGTTCTTGTAAAACATTAGAGAAAGCTTTTTAAACGTTGCTGTTAGTATTAATGGGAGTTTAATACTTTGGTCAAGGAGAAGAAGGACCTTCAGTCAATGTGCGCAGATAGGTTACAAAAATATTAAAGAAATTTCTAAGATCTGTATTAAAATAAATATAGGTAATACACTGGTCACGCTTCAGAGACATTTTTAAGGTGGCAATAAAAACAACGAAATGTAAGGAAAAATTAAATTTTTAAAAAGTGTGAATAGTGGTTTCTATAGCAAACTGTGCTCTGTCCCCAAGACATTCTGTGCTATAGAGAGACGCTCTCTGCTGTAACAACACGTGATTTGATGACATGGAAAAACAGAGGATTATTTTAAAAGAATTTGGTCAGCTTGTGCAAACTTCAAAGAAATTACATACTACCATTTTTCCTTCTCTAGCAGTTGGAAAATGTGACACACTTAAAGTGCAGTGTGCTACTTCAAAAATTGAAAACAAAGCCAGAATTGTGGTAATTTTTTGCACAATTTTTTTAAACTTTTGTTACAGTCATGCAAATCACTGAAATACATATCAGTAAGGGTTGTGCATAGCACTCTGCAAAAGTATTAAACATAATCTAATTTTTAAATGTCACCCAATCCCTAACACCTGCGTGTCCAGTCTGTTCTTCACACCTTTAAATAATGATGACTTGTGGTTATGCCTAACTGTAACAGTCTGAGTGTATTCCTAATGTCATACCAAGAGTTTTTTAATTGTATATAAAATGGATTTTTCTTTTTCTTCAGAGGCCACAGACAACACTTAAATTGCTGTTTTTATAATATGCTTTCAGTGAGGGAAAATTTTTGTTGGTGCTCCTTTGATGATGTTCTCTAGACCAAATCTTTCTGTGTTCATAGGCAAGTGAAAACCAAACACATTTTAAATGTTTTACTGTATTCCTGAGGATGTTTGTTTGTGGCTTGTTCCTTATTTTTTCCTGAAATACCCTACCCATCTTAACCATTGTCATCTAAGTAGGATTAAAAGTCCTGAGTTATAGAAATATATTCCCTGTAATATTCCTACTAAGATGACCCCTAATTTTCTGCAGGACCGGTTTATTGCTATCTCATAATGAATTTATTTTCCAACTGCAAAGGGTAGACTAAGCTGATATTTTTAATTTTATACTTGTTCAGTTGATTTTTTTTTCTCATCTCACTAATTCTGTTGATTTTGGGGTATGATCAAAAAAAATGGGAAGACTGAAGAGAGTGATTAACAAAATATCCTTTAAAGTAGAATATGAATACATTGAGGTGCTTGAATGCACCTAGAAGAGGGCAACAAAGCTGGTGAAAGGGCTGGAAGGGATGTCCTGTGAGGAATTTAGGATTTAGGATTTAGGATACTGTGTTTGACCTCATTGAAAACAACCTCACTGATCTTTGCAGCTTCCTGAGGAGGGGCCGTGGAGAGATGCTCACCTCTTCTCCCTGGAAGGATTTTTTAATACAGGAGATGTTTTAGCAGCTCAGTTCTTTTTGTGCACAGCATAAGATGAGTTAAATTCAAATGGGAATATCTGTGTGCCTCTGTTACTTCTGAAACACTGCTGTGGCTTAACAACAGCTACTGTAATTTTTAGAATTACATTTAAGATTGTTTTAACTTAAAAAAATTTAAACCATGAAATGTTGTTGTATTTAGCTCATCAAGAAATCTCAGCAAGAAGTTGGATAAAATTTTAATTAAACACTGATGGGAATATTATCTAATTTTGTCCATCAGGAACAATCAGAGCTTTTATTGGACTCATCATTACATGAGCAACAGAAATTTATTCTTTAGTGCTGCTCTCACATTACAGCACCATGGACTCATTAACAGAATCTTGTATGTTTCATTTTGTTATAATTATATCCGAGTAGAAAGTATGACTGTGGTCAGAACCCACCCTCTGGTGACTTCAATGGCCTTGCCAGCAAACTCTGTTTCCTGATTAAAGACCCTTCAGGCTGCACCACCTGGGATCAGTGGGAATAAGTGGTCCCAATACTGAAGTTGGATACACACATTAGACAGCTGGGATTTCTTGCTCTGTCTTTTATAATGTGCAGTTCAAAGATAACCTCCTCATTCCCTGTAGCATTTGTGTTGCATCCCATGAATAATGGCGCTGTGGTAAGTTTAAAGGTATTTCTCATAGAAAAATTCTGGCTCTGTAAATACCCAGAACAGGATAAGGTAGAACAGAGATACATATGAGCACAGTTGACAAAGAGGCATTTGCACACTGGGTTCCTCCTAACTGACTGCAGATGAAGGTATGGAAAGCAAAAAAGGATTGGGAGAATATTTTGCTGGTTAAATATAGACATAACTCTCACCTTGACCACATAGAAACTTTACACTTATTTCCATAACATACTAACCTTAAACCCTGAGGGTTTGCAATTCTGTGCTTGGAGCAACACCTGTTCTGGAGGAGAGGCTTCCACCTATCTGTGTTATTGTTGCCTTCTTGAGAAGGCAGAAATTACCGGGTTGCCAAAACTGAGTGAAGGACATTTGCTTTCACATTCTTAATGTGTACCTCTCCCAGTTAGATAGAAGGGTACACTTGATTATGATTAGCCTCCATTTTTCTTTGTGTTGGTTGAGTGTCTTTTTTTGATGTATTGATTCCCTATTTAATTTTTAAATATCTATTGTATTTGCTAGGGAACTAATCATATTTTGTCTTTAGAGGTTATAAGAAAAGAATTATGAGTTGCAGAAGACCAGTAAAGAATTAGTGAAGAAGCTACTAGGCTGTGACAGAAAATGCATAATAAATAAGCACAATATATAATCTGCTACATAAATATGAAAATGTGTATTGGCATCTGAGTAACTTTCTAAATTCAGCTGAACTCCTCATGCTCATGTCAATACAATATAAAAACAAACTTGCAGTATCCTTGATCCAAATAGCAGACATAAGACAAAAGAGACAGTATTTACTTCAGCTCTGATAAGAAGCTTCTATATATTGGAAAAATAGAAAAAAAAAAGTAGATGGTTCCATCTTGGCTGCATGCTCTAATGTATCGTCATAAAGTTTTGAGGCCACTACTCTAAAGCAATCACAATGATATATGGATGATTCTCTTTTTAAAGTGATAGCTGAAGAATAAATATTTCAAATGTGAATAACTTCATGCAAATGGGGGCTCTGGTGCCTATTACAAGAGCTGATGCCATTGAGTGCCACGTTGCAAATGACCTTGTGCTGGCCTGGTGTCTTCCCATTGTTCTTTGTACTCGGAGGACATGTTAAGCACATTATGCAGGAACCCATCTCTTGGTTTGGGTGGCTTAAGAATTGCTCTTACAGATTACTAACATCTCCTGGTGCTAGCTTACACCAACAAAATCCTGCAGCTGTGAAAGAGAACAGTTCCTGCAGCAGAAGGTGTGTAGGCAGGTGTCAGTAATTCTGCTGGTCTTAAGGGAGGTGCACCAAGGCAAGGCATGGGTTACACGGCTGCCTTGTGAGGGGTTACACTAAAGTCATAATAGCAGTGGAGGAGAGAGCCTGAGGAAATACCTGACCCAGGAAATTTGTTCTGAAATCTGTACAACTTCAATTATCTCTATGAAAGATCCTCTTCCTCTGCCTGTCATTTTTTTACTAAGCTTCTCTTTTTTTTTTTTTTTTTAATTAAACTTCTGAGACTGCTCTTAACAAAATGCAAACATAGGTTATGCTTATCCATTGTAGCATTTCCTATCAGCTGCTTCACAGAGGTGTTCAGAAGCTGGTAGTACAAAATTTATGGCAAAATCCAAGTTTTTGCTTCCTCCCACTTTGCCTCTAGCTGTGTTATAGCTAATTTGAGTGAAACACTTAATTATCTATTAGCCAAGGCTATAATATAAAATTAGTCACAGCCCTCTATGAAAAATAGCTAACAACTTTCTCCTCATTAAAAATCAAACACAGACTTACCCATTTTTGGTACAAAGTGACTTGAGTAAAATCTGTTTGAATGATTGCATTAAAATTAATCTGAAAAAAACACCTAAATTAAACCAGAAGAACCTGGAATGGAATGGCCATTTACATTTTAAAATTTATTTCCCAAAGATTATGAATGCTTAAGAAAGACCTCACCCTTCATTTCTACCTTTGAATTTCTTAATACATGTGTGGCGTAATACTTAATTTCTCACTAGGCATAAAGGAGTTCATTAAAACACAGCTCAATCTTTAGTTGTAGAATTAAATACCATTTTTTTAAAGCAATATGTGTCAGATTATTCTGAGATATACATGTTTATAGTCAGTAAATTCATGGCCAGCAGATACTAATGGTATATGAAGCCTGCAACATCCCAAATCAAACACCTGTGGATCCCAGGAAAATACAAAGGGAAATATACCACAGAAAGTGGCTGAGAATGTGTGCTAGTCTTAAATGACTCTTCTGTGACTTCTCTGTGAACTGTAGTCTTGATAAACCAGTGTTCTTAATGGGATAATTCTTCTGTTCTTGGTTCAAAAATTTTGTACTCTTCAAACATTATAAAATAAGGATATCTTAATGAGTATCTGCTTTGTGCAGTTGTTCTTTGGTTAGTGTGATTGTTCATTTTGAACTCCCACCATGTCACAGTGAAAAAGGAGAGGAAAAAATAGATGCACAAGGGCATAATGTCTGCATGCAGACCTTTCAGATATATCAGCACTTCTGTGGTTTTGTTGTGACATCTCTACTGTTCTACAGGGCGGCACGGCGAAAACACGGCTTGAAATTCCAAATATGTTGCTTAATTTGACGCCCCGGGGGTTTTCTTGAAATGCCTTAGCTCCAGTTGATATTTGGATCATCTTTTTGCAGAGCTTTTTTCAGGGTCACTTATCACTGTGGGCTTGGGAGACAGTTCCAGTCATGCAGAGAGGGATCCCACCGAGTAAATGGCAGGGGCATTACCGTGCAAACCAAGATGGATTTGCTTGGTGTAACTTGGCCGTCTGACCGACAGCTGACAGACTCTGGTGCATTCAGCCTTTTCACTGAACCCAAATTAGCTATGGTTTGTTTCACATACTTCCACTCTCTGATTTCACTTAATAATAACCTGGTTTTTTATATACCCCAACACGCAGTAAGAGGCAAGACCAAAAAAGAATTGTTGCAAAGCTCATGTTTCTTGCACTGAACTTTTTTGTTTCTAATTATTCTGGAAATCTGCCAAGATTTTCCCATCTGCAGGACAACACACAGATGTCAACATGCTTTTAACAGCTTTGGTGTGAAATAATGAAGCAGCTAAATACAGGAATGGACATCCAGTGCAGGAATGAAAAAGCTTGGCTCTCAGCATTAATACAAAAATAAAAGGCTTGCTAAGTGATTTAAAGAATCCCTTGTGCCTTGTGTTGTGTCAGGATTTTTTTTTTTTATGCTGCTAGTTTTTACTTTTATCCTTTTTACTTTTTCTTTCTTTTTTTTCCTTTTCTGATGCAAAATCTTTGCTTCATTGGCATTAATTTAATTTATTACATTGATTTTCTTAAGGATTTTTCTCTCTGTGAGCAGTGTTAGCTTTTTTTTTCTCAAAAAAAAAAAAAATCCCCAAAACCTTGCTTTTGTCTATTTATTAGTGCCAGCCAGTGGCAAGCAAAATCCCATTATTGCTGATTGCATTCAAAAAGCACATTTTTTCTCCTCTCTTAGTACATGAGAAAAGCTCCCATGTAGCAGGTGGTTATAATTAGTTTGGAATTCAGTTTGGCTGGCAAATTCCTTCCTGTTCATTGCATAATTTCACTGCTACAGTCCCAAAACAGTGGTGGGTAACAGCGAGAGAAGTCTCTGGTACTCTGGTATAAATCTTAGAGAATTTCCCCTAAGTCCTGCTAATGCAAGCTGCTACTCTGAAAATTAATATCATGCAGGTTTGGGGGTCCCTGACACTCAGGTCATACTGCTGAATGATAAAACAAATTTCTTCAGTAAACATAATGCACAAAATGTGAAGCACCTCTCTGTTTTTTAGGTGACCTCTGTCATGTGAAGGATCATGTGAAGAAGTCTGACATCTCCACCTCCAGTTTTTAGTTGGAATCCCATTAGCCAAACCTCTTGTCCTTGTTTTTGAGGTGTGTTGCACGATATTCTGCAGAATTTTGTGACCACAGCAAGCAGAGATACTTTGCATCAGCTGAAACAGAAACAGAAATTGTTCTGAAAACCCTTGTGAAGACAGCTGCCCATGTCCTACCATGTAGGAAATGTGTGTTACTATGGCACAGAGAGCTGCACTGATGATTAAGTCTTACAAAATGATGCAAGGTGGACTTCCCCTAAGTACCAGCATTTTGTAGGCTTTCCCAGGTTCATTGATCTTGCCAAAGAAATGATCATAAAATCAAAGACATGCTAATGCTTTGGAATTCAAGACAATATTTCTCAAAACGGAGATATTGGCAGTGACATATATTCGATGTTCTACTAAAACCAATCAGTTGGCTTTATTATTCAAATAGCTAAGTGTTGATAAATTATACAATTATAAAGTGCATTCGAAGCCTGTGTTAAATTAAATGGGTGGCTGTATATCTGCTATAAAAGATAAATTACAATACACTATTAATTGAATAAGGGAAACACAAAATTTAGAAGCTTTCATTCCCTACAGCTGTTGAACAGACTTTTTTTATTTCTTCATTTCTAACCTATGTACTTGGAACAAGGATGCCTTAACAGCTATTCTAAAACGTTTTCTACCAAATGTCAGTAAAGCTGAGTAAACACCTCAAATTTCTCATTAGAAAATGGTGTTTTATCCCCACTGTGAAGCTTGTTACAGGGAATGCCCTGTTCTTTGCTGAAGCTGACCTGGCAAATCCCTCAAAACCTGGAATTTTGCCTCTTTTAGTCATACTGTTTGTCATGACAGTTTCATAAACATCTCTGTAAGTGCAGGGAAATTTCAGTGGTTGTTAATGATAGAATAATTTCATTCAAATACCATGACTATCAAAAAACCAAACCCACCGCATCTGGAGCTATAGCCCCATGGTCACTTTGAATGTTACTCACTGACTTTTACTCTTGTGATGGACAGTTGCATTTTTCAGATATGTAGTATTCTTTATACCAATCCTCAGTGTAGTGCTTCACCATTTGAATTATCCCCAGGCTAAATCCTGAAATCTCATGAAGATGCAGGCAGAGCATGTCCCCACCACAGTGCTTTATTGCCATTACCAGTGTGCTGAACAGTGGACCAGGTGCTTCAAAACCATCAAATTGTTCTAGCTGTCTGAAGTTTTTATTGTCAGCTGACTGAAAGGAGACCCTCTTCACACTGATACTAATTTTCCTTTAATATTTCATTTTACCTTTCAATTATTTCATATTGTCTCAGTCAGAAAAATGATGCCTCCTTTTGTCGTGCTCCTTCACAAACTGTCGAGGGCTCTCTTTGCAATTCATGTTGCTAATAAATTATATACAACAGCTTATACTGAAGGAGAAAACAGATCCCTTGGTGTAGCCTTATAAAGACCACTCTATCATTTTATCTTCCACAAAAGAGCTTGCCCACTGTCACTCAATAAATAGTCTTTAACTATAAAACATGACCACAGGGTCTGTCCAGGATGCTTTCATGAGATAAAATCCTCCTTAGGTTAATGTAAGATCACTGGCTGTAGCCTACATTTTATTTTATGTAATGAGTTCCTTTTTATACAATAACACTTATGAAAGAAGAAATTATTGGCTCATAGGGTAGAGATGGATGAATATAATAATGCTTCTTTTGGAGGGATTTATGATGTATATTTAGCATTGCAGACAATATACTAAATCACTGCCACAGCCAACGTGAAAGATACATTAGTTGTCATTTGTTTTTACCAGCTTCTTTAAGTCCTTCTCAGATGTCATTCTAGAGATTTCTAAATCAGTCTCATTTTGTGTTATTAAAAAGTCTATTATACATTCTAATGCAGCTCTAAAACATGGCAAATTATTTCACTTTCACTGTTTTTGATACTATTAATATCTACTCCATGTTCCATGATATTTATACTAGATAGAAGAAGCCCTAGTGCCAGTGTTATAAAACAACACAGTAATTGGAAAGGCAGATAAAATATTTGTGAGAAATGTAATAGGGATAAATTTGCCCCAGTTTTCTGGGAGATACGTGTAAACTGACAGTATATTCTTTGGTCAGAAGCTGCCAATAATATATTAATATTAAAATAATATTAAAACAAGATTAATTTATATTAATCAAAATATTAAATTTAATATTAAACTAAAACAAAAAAAAGAAAGTATTAGTTTGGAAAGGGCTTAGAAGGGCAGATTCAGTATTGTAGTTCATGAGTTATGTCCACAGTACTGACTGTGGTACTATCTATGATGAGAAGAATTCATGCAATTGGATTTTTTTGTGGAAAATTTATATGAGCATCTGTGGGCACACTTGATGAGACCAGTGTTTGCTCACAAGTAGAGGTGCCACAGAAGTCTTTGTACAATGCTCCAAATGATCAGGTTGAAAAAAAAAAAATATAAGGCTTTCAAACAATGGAGAACGTGGGAGAGTTTACAACTCAAAGAATTAAAACTATTACATTTAGTGAACACTCACAGCTCAGATTCTTCAGTTTCTAGACCTCTAGTAACTAAACACAGTACATCAAAATGCTCCTTTGATCAAGAGGGTGTCCATCCGACACAATTTTTGAATCTTGGAAAAGAAAGGCTTAAAAATCAATTAAGAGAGTTTTCTTGTGATGTCTGACAGTGTCTTCCAGGTATCTCAGAGAGGCTGAGATATCAGAAATGGCTTCAGTTAAGAGGGAAGACATGTTGTATGGGAAGAGGATGTGTACTGCAGTGACAAGACTGAACCCCAAGACTGAAACCCAATAAATGAAATTTTCTCATGTAGCTCTCAGAGGGAAAAGTGGAGAACAAACACCATCACTACCAGCTTTGTGTTCTTTTAAGTAATATTTTGCTTGATCTTCTTCAGTTCATATGGGATGTATTTTGCTCAGGTGCATGGATACATAGATGACTGGTTTATAATAGTCAATTTTGCTTATTTATGTGTAAAGGCTTCAATTCTTTCCCAGCTTGTCTGAACATGTTTTTCCTCATTTTCTTTACACTATTACTTTAGGAGTTACTGAGATATCATTGATTGCTAGGATTAAGCCATACCCAAGTGACTTTCAGATATTGTTATTCATGGTATTTTTCTCATTTTAAATTAACCTTTGATGAACAAGAATGTGTTTTAATCATTAACAACTTCCTTTTTAGAGGAACAATGCCCTCTGAGGAACAAAATACCTCTTTGTCTTGACTGCCTGAGGAAGAAATATCTAGGATAAGCACGATAGTAGGAACTAAATAATTCCAAGTCCCATTAACTCCGATGACCATAAAGCACAAATAATGCACACTCAAGCTAATCATTACATATGATGATTTGTGAAACTGTGTTATAAAGTCTGAACTAAACTCAGATTAAAATCAATATTATGTCACACCAGTAGTGATGTGTGTTCTGGAGTTGGTACAGAATACAGAAAATGGTTATAAAAGAAGATATTTATTAAAATCTGTGAATTCATGTTTCTAAAAGCATCTTATTAAAAAAGGAATTCAAATTATCTTATATAGAATCATAAAAATATAATAAGTTGGAAGTATCACTGAATCTAACTCTTGGCTCTGTGTGGGACACCCCAAGAGTCACACCATGAGTCTGAGAGCGTTGTTCAAACCCTTCATCAGCTCTGTCAGGCTTGGTGCTGTGCCCACTTCCCTGGGGAGCCTGTTCAGTGCCCAGCCACCCTCTGGGTGAAGAACCTTTTCCTGATATCCAACCTACACCTCCCTGGTTCACTTCAGGCATTTCCTTGAGTGCTCTCCCTGGTCAGGAGAGTGAAGGGATTGGTGCCTGCCCCTCCACTGCCCCTCAGGAGGATGTTGACGACCACAATGAGGTCTCCCCTCAGTCTCCTCCAGGCTGAACACAAATCTCAGTCACTCCTCCTAAGGCTTTCCCTCCAGATCCTTCACCATCCTCGCGTTCCTCCTCTGGATGCTCTCTAACAAATTCATATCTTTTTAACGTTGTGTTTCCAACACTGCACCCAGTACTCAGGTGAGGCTGCACCAGCGCAGAGTAAAGCAGGACCATCACCATTTTTTCTTTTTTCTGCTTTCAGTTTTATGTGTCACTGTATTTGCAAAGTGTTACTGCCAATGTCTTTGTGTATATATATGTGTGTGTCACCTATATGTACAAAGAGAACGTCAAGATTATAGTTTTAGTACTTGTAAAGATGTATTAAATGAACAGATTTTACAAATGGATTCCGATTTCTTAATCAATGAGGAATTCTATTTGTTTTTACTTCCGAAAAGAGAAAATGCATTTGTTTTTCCCATATTGTACATATACACAAATATGGCAAGAAAAATACAGACATATTTCTGGCACTGTGAGTATGGAAAATTAACACTGAATTTAACAATTTTGGATAATTGTGTTGGTTGAGGCTTTGGCACATGTTTTATCTGCTATTAAAAAAAATCTGTTGCAGACAACCACTATGTTTACAATTTATTGTTAAGTATGACTTTAGACAATGAAAGCTGTATGAATGTTTTTGCATGTAGATTGGCACACTAAGAGTTATAAGAAGAGAAATCAAACAATATTAAAATTATGTTATACCTTTCACAATTATTACTAGAAAGAGATTGCACATTCTCCTCACAGAAGTCCAGGGAATGGATAAAAAAAATAAGAGTAAAAAAAAGAACAGGAGAAAAAGAAAAAGGAGTCACACAGTAGTCAGATAAGATTTTTCATCTATGGACTTGCACTGTGCTTTTCTTCAACTCAATTGGAAATGGTTCAGTGAGTGAAGCTGCTAGGAATGAAGTGGGTGTTTCCAAGTGTCAGTCAACAGAAAAATGATAAAAATGCTGCAGAACCTAATGTGAGTTTTCAGAACTAGGAAATGAAATGGCAGTGTCCTTTATATTCAGTTCAGCTTAGTCTCCTGTATTATTTTAAATGCTTGCAAATTTTTAAGAATTTCAACATGAACAAAATGTTGAAATCCACAGTAGGTCAGTGTTTTATTCTACTAAATCCCATAATTCCAAGAAAATAGTGAAATATCTTTTATACAGGCTCCACTGCAAGTATCTTGCTGTGCATCTGATACCATAGCAGTATCATCTTCTTCTCTGTCAAAAGAATTTTTCTAAACTTACATTCTTCTAAACTCTCAGTTCTTATCTGAACCCATTAAAAAAGTCATATAGAAAACATAAGTATAAGGACTATTATTATTATTATTATTATTGCAAATAATTTGGAAATTCCTTTCACACAAGTGAACATTATGGCACCTAGTTCATTAACATGTGTTAAGTGGCCACAATAAATTATCTCTTAATATTGCCAAATATAAGGGATGATTTCTGACTCTCTGCAGAATTAGTGAGTAGTAGATTCATGGCTGATGATGTTTGTGTTGCCCAGTCTGCTCAGGCTCTCATCGGCAGGAGTCTTTCTGCACTGGCACACATGGCCAACAACCTGGTTGATCCATTAAAAAGGTCCAGAACTGGGAAAGAATATAATTTCATATGAAAAACTCAGTTAGTTTTGCCTAACCTTTGTGCTATTTTCTTCCTTCAGGAATAGCCATGAAAGCATTGCTATCCCTTCTGTTAGCAACAATATTTGAAAATCAGTAAAAATTCCTCATTAGGCTGGAGTTTCTATTGATACATGGATTTTAGAGATTCCTTAAGCCTTAAAAACTTATAGCCATCTGAAAAACATGAGAAATTATACCAAAGTGTAGTAAGTTCTCCCAAGTCAAACATCTTAACAGAGCTGTAATTATTTGCCATCTTTGTAGCTCCAGGGTACAACTGCGTGGCTAAAGAGTGGAGATGAAGAGAGGGTTGGATGGATAAAATGTTTGTGACATTTGAAATCTCAGTTCAAATAAATAGAGTTCTTATTAGGCTTACTGAGTTACATAATTTTGTTTGTGGTGGTCCACATATATAAGTACATGCTTAAATATCAATAAAATCATGGGAAGGACCATAGAGTATTCTGATGCTAAAATAGTGAAGTGAAATTAAAAACTAAGAAAGTAATTTTATCCTGGTTGACAAAAATTACTTGTAAGTCCATGGCTTCCTCTTTAATGATGTTGTCTTAAGAGTGACTTCAAAGCCAAAGTTACTTTAGTGGTTTCCCAGAAAATCGTCAAGCAAGTAGTGTTAACTGATATCAGAGAATGGTATATTAATTCAGGAAAATTTCTGGCTGACCTTTACTAACCAGACCACAGAAGTGCACGGTAACACAGTCTGGCTGTGACCAAGATGCCATTTTTTAGATCAAATTCCATATAGATTTGAAATCTCTAATGTGAATTTTGCTAATTTATGGTGGGACACTGAACAAACTCTTGTCTCCAGCTCATTCAACCTTAAACAGGCTTTGGTAGTTTATCAAATATGACATGGTGTCTAAATACCTTTTAAAACTTTTTAAAATTAATTCAGTATCCACAATGTTCAAAAAAATGAAGCTGGGAAGTCAAGTTCTCCAAAGTTAGGAAATGATAGAATTTCTGTGCAACTTGAATTTTAACAGTTTAAACTGTGTGCAGAGACAGTTTAAGGTCTGAGACTTTTGGATTCTCTCCTACAGTTGTGTACTGGTTTGAAAACAAACCACTGAGAGAGTCTAAGTCAGAAATACAATTTAATAGAAAAAGAAAATAAATAAATGAAATAGCATGAAAAAAGGAACCACTGACAGAGTCAGAATACAACCTGGCACCCTGTCAGTCAGGGTGTTGGTACCAGTCCAGACGAAAGTGGTCTTGTTGAAAGTGGTGATCCTAAAGACAAGGTCTGGTCTCCACCAGAAGATCCAGCAGTAGCTCTTCTCCTCTGGGAATCCAGCAGGCAAGGGCTCCCCGTGGTTATTTAAAAGTTCAGCTTATATCCACGATGGAATGCTTGGTCCCTCCCCCTGGGCGGAGCATCTCACAATGGGATAATGTGTGAAACTCGATGGCCCATTAACAGAAGAGATCCCCTAAAGGGAGGATGGGTCATGGGAGAGATAAAGAACCCTGCCCCACCTGGCTTCAATAGCCAGCCCATTAACAGAAGATAGTCCAGAGGGAGGAGACAAGGAACACCACCCCACCTGGTTCAACAGCTCATGAAGATGGTGATAGAATACAATGCAACCCAGGACAAGTTGTGATAGCAGTGATTTCCAGAAGCCTGCATTCTTCTCTGTATCAGAGGGAGGTGATGTAGGCTTTCAAGTGACTTCCAGCAATAATTTTAAATTAACTTTATATTTCTTTTCTTTCACTTTATTGCAGACATTTTTGAACAAGAACACCTGCTCCACCTTGTCAGTAGGTACTGATTAAGTTCTGTGTCTCATGTACAGTCATGACTGAGGAGCAAAGATAGTACAAATTGTTCATTTAAAATGATGAAATACAGCTGAAAACATAAACTGACAACATCTATTCCCCTGTTTCCTGGATTATCAATATTTGATTTCCAAACTTAACACATATAATTTTTTAGAAGTTTTTTTGAGATTTTTTTTTTGTGGGGAAGATTTTAGATGAAAAAAAAAGTGTCACCAGTGCATGTATTTTAGCTCATATTGTGAAAAAAGATGTGGGCTCTGTTTCTAGCCTTTAGATGATATCTGTGTAAACACTTCGCTCGATCAATAAAGCTGTCTTTGATTTTTGGTCTAAAAAAAGAATACTGCTATCTGATCTTCCTTTTGAAATGTTCTAGGTTTTTAAAAATATCTCCAGATACTGAGGTGTGACATGCTTAATTGAAGAAATTAAGGAATCAAATAGAATCATCTATTTCAAAGATTCCCTAGGAGGCTTACTTAGGTTAATTCCCTCTTTTTTTTTTTAAACTGCTGTGCCCTGTGAAGTCATTGAGTAGATCTGTGGTTTTCTTTTAGAGAGGAGAAAAATGGCCAAATGAGATTAAATTAATGGGTTTCCCTTTATTCAGCTGCAGTCTTTTCAAGAGACTTGATTGATATTTTTCTGTTTTCACATTTTGTTACATTCCTTGCCATTTGAATGAATTGTCAACATTATAATATCTTGAATACTCCATAAATTATATCATAAGTACTTCCACTTTGTTTACACACTGAAGTTTGATTGATCTATCCATTTTATATTTCTTTAGTTTATAATTTGTCTAATTGCTAAGTATAATGAGACCAATCAAACCCCAAATTATTTAAAGCAAAGCAGTGATTTAATCTGTTGTCTTTCATGGCTGGCATGAGGTACTAAACCCCAGCCCTGTATTATATGGTTCTGAGCATATACATGACTGAATATCATGTGAAGATGTTTTCTTTACTAGTTTTGTTTTGTTTTCTTAGGAGCCTGGTTTAAATGCATGCCTCCTCCCTTAGGTGAGACTATCCCCTAGCTGTGCACTGTTGTGTTCCTCTGTTCCTGGGGTAAAGGTGATATAAATGAGAAGTGAGTGTGGAGGAGCCATCCTGACCACAATTGATGGAGGAAGTGTTACTGAGGCAAAGGGGGAGGTAATGGGAGCTGACAGAGTTGGTGATGTACACTGAAGCTGCATGGTGTGAAGAGGAAAGAGGAACAGAGGAAAACCCAGGGAGGAAGAAAAGGAAGAGAATGTGAGTGGAAGAAAGAGAAAATTTTCCAGTGCTTTCAACCTTGAGACTAATCCTGCTTACATGCTTTCTATTCTTAGCAGCCAGTTTTACTTCTTCCTCTTCCCCTTCCCCTTTGCCCTTTGGAGGCAGGGGAAGAAAAAGAGAGGGAAAAAAAAGAAAAGAAAGAATAGATGGCAAAGCAAGAGTGTAATTTTCCTCATTGTCTCTATGACTGTGTAGATTGCTTCTCCTTTCAGGTGTTCTGGCGTGCTTAGTGCTGTTCTGGAATTGCAGTTTTTATCTTGTCAGTAGCTGTGATGAGATAAAACTGAGAATGGGTGTGACATACATGGCTGCTTTGAAATCTCTCTGTAACTCAGCATATTTCTTATAGGAGCAAATATATTTTGTCCAAGTTGGAGCATATCACAGGAGGAAATTGCCAGACAGAACTCAATGTACACAGAAACTGGTTTTGTCCTTAAACCAGACCAGTGTTAGAGATTGTTCATGAACACCAAGAATGAAATGTTTCTAAATGCGTGACCTGGATTTTTTATTACTAGAACAATAATTTTTTGTTCATAAGCATTTTCATTCTCCTTTCAGTAAATCTTGTGCAGGCTCTTGAGTGGAGTTCTTTTATCAGTGGAGAGCAGGCTGAAAATGTTACTGAATCTGAATAAAATTAGGCTCAACTGAAGTGAACAGCCACAAAGGATATTAGGCAATGGGAGACTCGAGCCTGAAATACTGAATGAAGTGTGCCTCTTTAGTCTTCAAGAAAAGGTATGTCTCAACAGTAAATATAAAGTCTGAAAAAGAGGACAATAGAAAATACACCATTTTATTTTGTAATGGCTTAATATTCTTAAATTAATAGGAAAATTATAGGCACTTTATGGTTTTGGCATTTTTAGAAAATGAATCAACACTATGAACAAGTCAGAGAGAATTATTTTTCATGATATTTCTATTTCTATTGTTTTTGGCCTGTGGATCTTTGTCAGCTCACACTGCTGGCTCTGCCCTTCTTTAGCAGTCAGGTGGTTGATTTTTTTATTTTTTTTCCCCGTATATCTTTGATTACCCTGCCACAAAAATGAAAGGAGCCTCATCAGATTTTATTTTAAGTCTGGGAACTTTTCCTGCCTCTTGAACCTGAATGAATATTTAAGCAACTCATAATGCAACAATTGTTATTCTGAGGGAAAATAAAAAGCAATTCTCTGCTGAACATCTCTGTAGCCTGATGGAAAGGTAATGGCACTGCTGCAGACTAGAATAAAATCAAATCCTAATTGTTTTGGTGAATCTGACTTGCTAGCATGTCATGCTTTAATCTCTGCATAAATTAGAAGCCTTGACTCTGCTCAGATTCCTGTGGGGTTGCTGTCTTTGGCTTCCATCTACTTCATTCAGCTCAGCTAGCAAAGGCTTTTGAATAATGTCATGATATTTCCATTAAAGAATTCAGAGTTGGGGAGAAGAAATGTGTTGAGCTGTTGATGAAATTGGATGGAAATGAGTTGCAGGGATGAGCCTGAGGTTTGGCAGATTCCCCGGGCACTCTAAGGAGTGTTAGTGAATAAACTAAGGTCCAGGATCCAGGGGCAAAGCTGTTTGTCCAGGGTACCCCAGTCACAGAAAACTGGAATCCCAATTACTCCAAATGCAGGGTCTGGTGCTGGTGGCTGGTGAAGAAGAAGGGTAATCCCAGTGATTGCAGCAGCTTTTGGGAAGGAGCTGAGCACATAAGAAAGAAGTTTTAAAATCAGTTATTTCTTTGAGCAAGATGGTGGGAAAAGTATTCATTCGAGAAGTTACAATCTCAGTGTGTTCTTGGCTAAGCATGTCCTGCTTTTCCCATTTTTTCTGTCCCTAAATATACCACATAAAAACCTTCTCTACATTACTCCACATCTGCTAAAGGGCCTAGCCCTCACTTTAGTGAGAGTCTAATTTTCTCAACAGAGCACTAGTGTTTTGATTTTCTCTTAAGACAAGGAATATAAGGGAGGTCAAATGATATTGCCAAAACAGAGTTCGCAATTGCCATCAATGTCAAAACTGTGGAATATATTGTAACAAAAAAAAGAAGAAATCTCTCAAATTATTGTGGAGCTATGTGGCTGAAACACTTAAGTTCAGACTGTATGAAATAATGTACATCAGTCTGAGGTGCAGATTGTTAATTGATTTGTTCACTCTAAAGGGTACAAAGAGTTTAGTATGTTAGTTTAAAAAAAAAAATTAAAAATATTTTTATAAAAATATTTCTAACCACTTTTTTTAAAAGCCCTCTGAACACATGTATAGGCACCCTAGAGTTCCCACAAATCCTGCTATTTAGCAATCCACTTGGGTGACCTTGAAATGACCCTATCACCCTAACTCAAATTGGTAATATTCCTGGACAGTGGCAGGAAAATGCATATGTAAGAAGAAAAAAAAAAAGAAAAATATTCTTTTCTGGGGAGCTTGAGTTATAAGATTAGATTATGGCTGGGAGAAAAAAAGGCACAAAGGGA
>VZRX01004692.1:154769-188058 GCA_013398075.1 Notiomystis cincta
TGATTATGATTTATGGGAGCATTAAAGAGGAAGAAATCAATATATATTCTAAAAGTTCTCTTTTGCTACGATTAATCTAAACACCCTGCTTGGGTTTGTGATGACAAAGGAAGGCTATGTTGATAACAAGTTTTCCTTTTTCCCTCACCAATAATTTCAATAACTTCTAATGTACAAATCTGGCTTTCGAAAATGAACCCTTTGTCACTTTTCATTTTAAAGAATAAAAGCTACTAGGTACAATTTACAATAAATTTGAGGTCAAATGTGACACCAGATAGACATCTGCTACAAACAAACACAGTCAATAGTGCACTACATGAAGATACTATTAGCAGGATACAAAATCAAAAGAACAGTCTCTCCACAAAAAAAAAAAAAAAAAATTTTCCCTNCTCCCCCCAAAAAAAAAAAAAAAAAAAAAAATCTTCCCTTCAGCTCTTTTTTGCCAGTTATTTTCCTTGTTTTGAAGCCTGTAGCAAAGTGATATCTTCAGCTGAAGGTCTGTGCTGGTTTTAAATTTATAACTTAGGTCTAGTCAGATATTTGCAGCAAGTTAAAAACTGTATCATACTTTTCTGTCTAATGAACTCTATGTGTTTTCTTGATACCATTTTCTGCTGTATTTGTCTGAAAGTTTTTAGTCTGAAATTTTGTTATTTTAAAACATATACGCATAAATATTTTTTCTAGTAATGTTAAATCTTTTTTTTTCTAGGTATTACAGAAAATAAGAAAAAAAATGCAGTTATAAGAGACATAAATTCATATAGCCAAATATCTGTCTCCATCTTGACCATCCTATAAATGTCATANATAAAATATTTTTTCTAGTAATGTTAAATCTTTTTTTTCTAGGTATTACAGAAAATAAGAAAAAAAATGCAGTTATAAGAGACATAAATTCATATAGCCAAATATCTGTCTCCATCTTGACCATCCTATAAATGTCATATAATCTACTTTGGACTGGGATAAAAAATAAAGACACTGTTAAGACTCTTATTACATAAACACTGTAATGCATCCTGACTAGAAGTTATAAATTCATTGTATATTTTTTATTAAGTGTCCATGCAGTCGTTGCTGGTACTTTTTAAAAATACTGCCATCAGGATGTGGGAGTTTTTGAACATCTCTTTTGAAAACCAAGGCATAAAACCAAACAGACTAATCTTAAGCATCAGTATCTTAAAAACAGAGAGGTAAAGGGGTATTTCACTGAATTAGTTTTGTTTCTAGAGGATTAACTCTTAGTTGGAGAGTAGAGCTTACAAAGAATATCTATCAGGGTATCTACTGTAAAGTAGAAACCAGTTAATGGGAATATCTCAAAGGAAAACAAATTATGGGAAAAGTTAGACGTTCCTCAGCCCATCCTTGTGCAGAAAAAATCCCTTACATTATAGGATGATTTTTATGGATACATGATAAAATACATTATATAGAATGTCCTTTTTCATCAAAGTTTAAGTGGTTCAGTATTTATACACTGTCTCTTAAATGTTGCCAAAATTAATTCCAACTGCCCAGAATGGCTCTAGCTATAATTAGAGATTGAAGAACAGTAGTTACTGCACTGCAGCATGTTCAGAAAAATAGAAACTATAAAATACTCTTTGAAACTTTTTTGCTTCTGAAAAAATATTTCTGTATGGTTATATTTTTAATAGTATTTAAAAACACAAACATATACATAAATGTCACTAAAATTTGTATTGGGAGAATAGTAATGAACATAAATTACAAATAAACTTCTATAAGTTAAGATACTAGAAAACATTGTAAATAACTGCTTTGTAAGGATCAATCAGTGAAACTTCACAATACTTTGCAAAATAGAGAAATGATAACTTATTTTTAAATTTCAGCTGCTTTGTTAGTATAAAGTATGCTTGACAGTATTTGGAAAAGAAATGAGAGGTCTGTGTTGCCACCTTGTTCTTAGAACAGCACAATATTTAGCTAGCAAGAGTTTCATTTTGTTTATAAAACTCATTTAGATAGTAACTCTTAAAATGAAACCTCGCTTCTCTGAACGCAGTTATTTCCTTTGATCTCATGTATATCTTTACAGTTAAACCAAACTTCATGGGTAGTGTAGGTTATGGCTGAAAAGTGTATTTTAAGTTACGAGGTGAAGAGAAAGGACTGTTCATGGCATAGTGCCTATCCAGACAAATGCTTCAGTTATTAAAAGATGCCTGGAAGCAGTGCTGTAGAAGACTTTTGTATTTCACAATAAATGTACAGCTGAATTCACAGCATGCTAGAATCCATGAAGAACAGGACGAGGGTAAAGGTTGGAGTTTTCTTTGTGTTCCTTCAAGGGAGAAATAGTATAGCAATTCAGTGAACATGAAATGGGTTTCCATACCTGTTCAGAGTTTGGTTTTTTTTTTTTTTTTAAATCAGTATAAGTATTTCTTTTAAATGAAAAATAGAGAGTAGTTTTGAGTTAAAATCCAGCACTTATAAATATAGAAACAAAGTCTTGTAGTTATCCAAGAATCATTATTCAGCAATTGTGAGGGAATATTTGGAGCAGACTGGTTGTACTTAATTGCACAAATTTTGAGAAAATTGCGCACTAAATTAGAAGGAAGGACATTAAGTTATTTTGCAGTAGGACACATGGACACTCATCAACTTTCCTGGCATTCATGTTTCTGTTAGAGTAATTCTCATTGTGTTTAGATTTTATCAAGTTTAAATTCTTCCTTAAAATTACAGTTTCTGGAGCAATGAGTATTTCATTTTAAAAGTGGCAGAGTTGAGATAGTTTTGTTCGCTGAAGTCAATAACTGATGTCAGGCATTTGAAAGGTGAATGAATGAAACCTTCTATTTCATTTGTTCTTCTTTGTGGTAGAAATTATATCTGATCAGCTAATTCATCATTACTTCTTTCACATAAGTTATGGTTCAATTTTTATCATGTTTGCACATTTTGATTCATATAAACTTTAAATTTAAGAACACGTATTAATGAAACCAGAAGACCTTTTAAGGAATATAACTTGTTTTCAGTCATTGTGTGTGTGTTTGCATCTCTTCAAGTTTATCATTCTTAAAGGAAATAAGCTCTGTGAGGGAGGCAAAGAACTATTTTCAACTGTAGCATAGAAAAAAACCCATGCTATGGGAAATGCTTCAACATTTCCTTCTGAGACTGAGAAACTGGAAAATCTCATCATTCTTGTATATTTTTGTCAGATAACAGAGAATAATTGAAATTGTCTGTTATACAAGTTTCCTACAAGTTATGATGCTGTTGACCTTGATCTCTGCATTAGAGGTGTTTGTTTTCATCTTGAAACTTTTGTTGCTAAAACCAACAAATAATATAATGCTGAGTTCAGAACTGTTTCAATGCCCTTGTTATATTTATCACAAGTACCTTTTAAGATAAATAGTGGGGAAAAAATGAGAATAAAAATTTGCTTTAAAAGAAACTTCTAGCTCTGGTGAAATGAAGGCTTGAGTAAAGCTGCAGCTGCTGAAGTCATGAGTATTCTAATGTTTCTATTAGTCTTGTGTTGTGTTTCCACTTTATGGATGATACTGTTTTATTTTTTTCTCTTTTTTCCATTCTCTCTACTGTACATTGAGATAATCTGAAAGAAAACACTTCAGTCCTGTAGTATTTAATTTTTCAGTACCAGTTTGTATAAACTGTGAGCTACATATTTCATTTGCTGTGATAGTAAGAACAGGCAGTGACATAATAAAAAACCTATTGCATAAGATATATTTCTTGAATAGCAGAGGTATTGAGCTATGTTTTGAATGCCTGTTATGCTGTGAAACATGCTGATTAAATATGCTTGAGTACCATCTTTTTGCCAAAGAATGGCAATGGCTCATCCAAAAAGAGAGCATCAGAAGGAGAGGGGGACATCCAGTTTCATTGCAAGCATCTTTAATTGTGTTTCAGGGTCAGAGAGTCTACATGCAAGCCCAATCTTTTGTCTGAGCTGTTAGTGTCACTTAGAAGAATGCTTCTGACTATCAAGCATTCTGGCTCACTTGCAACAGGATAGGTATTTCATGCACATTTCAAAGGCATTTGGTGTAGAGGGATGAAGAAACATTGCCTTATTCTGTCTTTTACTGAATACAGACACTCCTGTTGTGTGTTTTGGCCCTCATGAATTTGGTCCTCTCTGGGTGAAAACACTTTTCCTGATATCCAACCTAAACCTCCCCTGACTCTGACTTATGACCTATGAAAACACATCAGGCTTCATGTTTTTTTTTAATCTTGTGTGTTCACTGTATGATGTTTACAGTGGAACTAAAAGAAGGGCCAAGCTGCATCTGATTTTAGACAAGTTCCATCTTTTAAAGCTGTTCACTCATATAAGCAAAAGAAAATGAATAGTGCAGAAAATACAATATACTGTGCTATGGGCTCTTAGAATAGGGTTGGAAGAGATGGCTTATTCACATTGCAATGTACCTGCAGTGAGAAATTGAGTAAAAAACTCCCTTCTCTTGTAAGCTAGAAATTGATACTAGAAGTCAGTACTCTCCATGGACATTTTCTGGATATGAGCAGAACTCAAACAAGCATTTTGTGGGTGGCAGACAAAGTGGTCTGTAAAGTCACTAAGTTAGTTAATTTGTAAATTCAGCAATCTACTCAGCTCTAGGTGTAAAGTCACATTATACCTATCAATTAACTTGTGCACAGAGGATTTTTCAGTTTCAAATGCCACACGGACAGTTAATTGTATTCTACTGATCACAAAAACACTGCACCTCAAAAGAAATACATTAATACAAAGTATTAAACACAACATAAAGGGTTTTTTGGTTTCCTGATACACAATGCCTGAGAGAAATATGACCTAGTAGATAATTCCAGTTTAGAGACTATGAGTAAAAAGGAAGGGTAGAGCAGTGCACTGGATTCACAGCAGAAGGTGAGACACTCGTAGCCTTGTCTGCATCAGGCTGAAGGCAATTTTATGTGCATTATTTGTCTTTGTGAATGCATTAGGTTCAGAGCATTCCAAGGGTGATAAAATAGTCATATGCTAGAGCTGGTGAGAGAGGTTAAGTGTAGTCAAAACCTTACAGTAGGTACGACAAGAAGCAAAAGCAGATGGTGCCTCATTGGAAAAATCAAGGTAAATAAGATAGCATTTCTTTATCAGAAGTTGAAAGGGTCAGAGAAGGACAAGGTAAGACAAAGATACATGCACTGCAAGGTAGTGAAGAGACATAGCTGCTGGTGTCTCAAATCACACAGCCAAAGTCAGTAAAAGAAGTGTTTCATGCATTTTACTAAGCCGACTCATGGGTCAGAAGAAGCAAAGGCCTGTGTTGGCTCTATGGCTTGAGTTCAGAAATATCATCTGTTCTTGGCTTCATCAGTATCCATGAGCATGGCAAGGATGAAATGCTGGCTAGCACTCCTATGCTTTGATAGCAAGGAAGGTAAGGGTGTATACACCCAGCATCTAGTTCTAGTTGGGAAGACTAATGTACTTCAGGATTTAATAGAAACTGGGGTATTGATTGATCCCAGGTAGGTGGAACTGCTGGATGATAACCATTATGATGAAAAAAAACCCCAAACATAATATCACCCAATAATTTTTAATTACATGGAACTAAGTCAGTGAAGCAAACCTTATGTGAAGATGAGAAAAAAAAAATCAATAGAGCAGCTTGATCAGGTTGGTTTGGGGTACTCAAGTGCACAGTCAGTTGCATTCTAAATGCCATAAATATCTTAACACCTCTCCAGAGATGAAAATTATGTCTTTATTGCTAATCCATAGGGATTCAATTTAGCTTATTATTTTCTTCACTGTAAGATATTTATTACTCATATTTACATATGTCTGGATTACACATATGTATTATTTTCACAAGATGGGGTCTGGTGGTATAAGTATCAAATGACAGTGTGGTCTGGCATATTTGGATACTGATATTAGTTGGAGGTAGAGTTTTTACATGTCTGCCACCACCTTAAAAATCAGGTGTGATTAATGCACAGCTAGAAGTTGGCTTTTTCCTGTGGCATTTGACAGATCTTTTACAATCCCACTAAAACCTCTCAGAATCTTTGGTCCTTTGATATTCTTTACCTAAATCAAACAAAGGGTCAAATATGCTTTCTTGCACAGGCTGTAATCTTTTTATCACTGTATCTTTTTTAAAAGCCCTTCATATATGGGTCTGCATTTCTGGGGTATTTTTATCATATCATTGGAGTATTTAATTGATTAAAACTAGGTTAATTTAATTTTATTCTTCTTGATTATCAACTTCTGGGCAAATTAGTAATTTCTACCACATCTATGGATGTGATAATGCAAATACTTCTAGTCTCCTGTTTACCTCAGATGATATACTAGCTGTTTTGCTTTTTTCTAGAATATATGATCTACTTGCATATAATCATAATAATTTTTGCCATTTTAAGATGTTTCAGATATTGTGGTAGTACTCATGCTTTATAGAGAAAATATGTTAATGTGATAATCTGTAGAATCTTAGTAATATTTTCAGATTCGTGCTGCTGAAATGAAATAGGGAGGACTTCATGAAACCCAAAATATAGCATTAGATGCCGTCTTTCAGACTGTTTCTATTTACTATAAAAATCCAACATGTAAAGATTAATTTTATTTCTACTTTTTATAATATCCAAATTATCTAAATTTGAAAAACTGCAGAGGACAGATTATTATTTAATGTGTACTTTGTTAAAAATCTGGAAGAAATACACTTACTTTTGGCTCTTTATTAAACGATGTATCTTGATTGTACCTCAGTAATGCTACCAGCTTTATCTAGAGGAGTTTAAGAATTTTAATTGAACTTTATTAGTTTCCTAAAATAATCTTGCATGCAAAACTAATCCTGCTGATTGGCTATTACTGCAAGCTTTGTCCAAAACTGAACTGCGGACTTTTTCCTATTAACATAGCAAACATTAGGCCATTCATGTTTATGGATTACTGAATCTTAAAGACAAAGTACTTTTTGTCTTTTAAATTCCAAATCACAAAGTAAAGCTTGAAGCAAAACTAACACCTTATCTTTGAAAATTTCACAGTGTGCATCCATTGAAAATCGTTATCTTCTCTTCAGGCTTCAAAATTTCAGGAGTTTCCCTTGGGTAAACTTGAAACTGAATAGGCCACAACATAAATTCTAAATGTGTTTATACATGTTAATTTGATAGCAGCTTAGCTCTATGACTTGTTTTGTGTTAGTATGACGACTTTTTTCAGTCACGCATAATTAAATTGTCATGCACATTCACAAAGTGTAATGAATCAGCATGGTTTGGGGTTTTTTTCTTAATTTTTATAGCCTGGTAAATTTGCTTAATATGCATTTTCCCATTTGATAAATAATCAAATATTCCTAAATATTCTTCTAATGCTATGGGCTTGAGGACTTTCTTTTTTTATTGCATGTGCTCTACTGAAGAAGACTCCTTTCTAATAATATTTAGGCAAAATTTTTCTATTAATATTGGTCAGACTCTTGTGAATTTATCTTAAACTTAAAACAGAGGCAAATTCCATTGCCTCCCATGTTTTTCTGAAATGATTCTGTGGTGTTATAGCCAATTGATCTTGATCAGACTCAGTCTACCAGAGCAATAGCAAGATGTTGAATTGTCTTAGTGTGGCTTTCCTGTCTCAAATTTGTTGGCAGAAGAGCAGGATAAAACAGAAAGTTTCTGTATTGGTCAATATATATGGTTTTACTCTTTCTTGCAGCCTCTACAGTGAAAACATAAAGATTGCATCCTTTTACTTACTGCTTTTATTCAAGATGTCCCCATTTCTGCATCTGCATTAATATTAAAAAATTAGGTGTTTTCTTTGAGAATCAACTCAACAGTGTGCTGGGAGCCAGAAATGTGTCTTTTTTGGGCTGATTTTCCTACTGTAGTTTGTCTCCTTGTCTCAATTCTACTATTATTTTTATGTTTTAAAATTTATCTTTTATACACTCTTTCATAGTGTTTAACTCTGAAGTTGGGGACCCATTTCTGAGCAGATATCGGAACAAGAAATTTACGTACAGTCGAAACCCAGATTTTGAATAAAGTTTCATTTTAGATAAGTTTAGCCCACTTTATTTCTAGCCAAAGGAAATATAAAAGACACATAAATATTTAAGTGAATTTAGTCTTAGTGTATAGAAAACAGATGTGAATTACTAAGACAAATTGCCTTTGTATTAAACTTCTCTTGCACAAAATTCTTCCAAGTAGCTCATTAAAAATACCTTCTGGGTAAAATTTCTGGTAAACCAATATTCTTCAGAGAGAAGTCAAATTAGTAAGTACTTGAAAAGTTTCTTTTTTCCCTTGTCAAGTAAAGTCTTCATTCTCAAAAGTGAGTTTGTATTTGTCTGTGTATTTGGATAAATTTTTATATTTACTTAGCATGCTAGGAGAAAAATACTGAGCTGCTATGTATTCTTTAGAACCACCTGAGGACATTGTCCAGCTCTTTCTAAAGCCTGTAAACTTACAGGATATTGCTCTCTCTAACCAAAAGAAGTGTGTGAAAGAAATATTGAATAATGCCCATAATAAAAGAAAAAAAATCTGGATTTTTCTTTCTTAGTAAGACTGGGTGTCAGCAGGCTATTCTAATGACCATCGTGGTTCATCCCTTTTACAAAATAAATATTGTAATGTTACTGTTGCTCAGAAGTTAAAAGAGCAACTATAAAATCTTCTTCCTCTACATGATGTTCTAAACTTCACACTAGTTTTCCCTACAGCCATTTATGAAATAGAACTTGTTCTATTTGTGCTCCCAATGACAATAAGATTAAATGCAATCGAATAACTTTATGCAATTGGGATTTTTCATGCCTTGCCTCGAAAAAAATTCTTAAATCACCCTCAAAATTATTTGCAAAAAGACCATGATACTCAGTTTTGAAAGTTAGGCTGATAAACTACCAAACTTTTCTTCCACTGTCCATTAATTTTCCCTGAACTGCTCTTTGCACAGGTGAGAGGAGACTGGAAGAGATCATGGTCATCTAGTAATCCTCCAAGTCTCTCAGCATAAGAAAAGATTTTATAAATCCTGTATGTTTTGTTTTTGAAAAACATTTTGTTCAGTAATACACAGATGATTTTTAGGTAGGGTGTTTCTTACATTTGGAATATGTTTGTACAACAGTATCTTTAACCAACAGTCTGTCAAGTTCTGTCTTTTTTCTCTAAGATTTTTTTAACTCTGAATCACAATACATATTTCTAAAATCTTGTTGATATCTTAAACTGTATGAAATGTATCTGGGGAAGCTTGCAACTTCTATGAGAAAAGCAGCTGTAGTTCATTATTCTAGTTCAGAAAAAGTGCAGACAAATGAGGAGAACAGCTCTAGTAATCTTGCCGAGTGGAGCAGCAAACTGGATAATCTGTTTAGTCACCCGTGAGTGAATGGAAAAGGCTGAGATGTATAAAGCATGGGAAAGGGAGACTTACACTAAAATGGTGTAGGAGGTGTAGTAGGTAGGAAATTCCTCCTTGTGTTGGCTTTAAGATGCACTAAGATGAAAATTAAAATGAAAGTGTAAACTTAAAAGGCTTCTGATTTAAATTTCCAATGCTTCAATTTTCTAACTCTCTTGTGAGAAGAAGAAAGAAAGCTTGCTTTTATTTGATTGCACATTGTATTAAAAAATTATGTTTAGAGGAGCAGTATTTGTAATCTTCATATATGATATTGGTCAGAAAGCCTTAGAAGCAACAGGTTCTGAGTGTTTCATTTTTTGTCCCAGTGTATCTCTCTAAACAACTTGCAATATAATTGGAAAGTACCATAAGCTACAAAACCAGCATGAATAATACACTTTAGCTTGGTGACTCTTGTTCTGGAAAGAAGCTCTAGTGATAATAAATTACTTCTTGTATTTTTTTCCTCTTTGTTTACCCTTCCACTAGATGTGGCAAGGTACTGCAGTTCTTCACACCTAAAGCCTTATGGAGATAGATGTCCTGCTCCTTAGTGTTTTACCTCATTCAGCAAACCAGTTTTCATCACTTTTTTTTTTTTAAATTTAAATAATTGCAGAGCACAAAATTGGCAGACTAGTGTGAAACAGTATTTGTGAAGACACAAAAGTTTTCTGGTAATATATCTTTGTCAGTTTGTTACTTGTTCCATTAGATGAAATTTTGTCTTCCTAATGAAAGCCATTAGAATCAAATAGCTACATATACAGAAGAGGTGGAAACCTACTTTCTGGCATTCATTTTGTTTCCTTCTTGTCTCTAGCTGTGATACAGTTTGGATTTCAGGATAGCATCTTCAAGGCTAATGCTTTTCTATAAACCTCTGAAAGTCAAAGTCTGAGGAAAAATATAGCAAAAAATAGAACAAAATCCAGACATAATAAGCCAGTTATTAACATCACTAGCATTATATCATGGAAATAATATTTCTGTGTAAGCAAGCACTGCAAAATATTAGTGATCTTCCATCATTGAAATGAAGTATACCTCATTTCTAATATCCTTCCCTTAGTCTCTATGTGTACTGAAATATTTAAGGTACACCATTGTTTTTATTATACATCTGCACAAAACATGTTTACCCTAGAAAGTTTTGCTGTGTCTGGGTAAGATAACTAATTATTCAAAAATTAAGATACTTTCATATAGCTTTTAAATGATAAAACCCATGCCAAAACAAAAAAATTAATGAAACTTTCAAATATATAGAGAACAGTAATTAATTATAGTGCCTCTGGATTTAAACCACTGTAATTTTCTAATTACAGTGCTTCCAAATTCATATATTCTGATTTGTTCTATGCATATAGCTTTTGTAAGGTTAAGATAGGTAATATGCAACTTCAGGAGAGGTAAAATCTATTCTAAAAGACTTTCATGTTGTACACACAACAGATCATAATGTATAATAAAATAAATCATATGTTCATTTTTATGATAGATACTGGAAAGAAATACTACATATGTTATCTGGGCTTTCCAAAAAGCTCTAGTAAATATCCCTGAGGAAGTGAAAATAAAGAGAACAGAGGGTAAAAATGTAATCATCCATCTTAAATATCATTTAGAAAAGTTTCAACGTTTCCTTGCTGCTGTATTGTAATTTCCAAAATAAGGCCAGTTGAATCCATTCTGTTTCTTCTCTCACACTTCTTAGAGATGCCATGTTCAAAATAAATTCCTCAAGGCAATGAGGGAAGGTGACAGAATTCAAAAACATTTGAGGATTTTTCAGAGTTAATGTTTTTAAAGTCACTATTTTTTTCCCCTGTTTTGGCAAGGAGTATTATGCATTGAGATTGAAAAAAAAAACACAAAGGCACAGGTAGTTCATATAACAGTTTTGGGAGCTTTAAGAAATATCTGATAAATGATTTCAATATCAACAAAAAAATAATCTCCTTCCTACTTGTGATCCTCAAGAGTCAAATTATTTAATTTGGTAAGATGGCATTAATGTAAAACACAGATATTATTTTTTTATAACTAAAATCTTGATATTTTTAGGTAGTTTGTCACCAGTGTTGGTAACTAATCCTATGGCACCAGATGAAAACTATCTGAATTTATTCCCAGATTTCCATGTATTTTAGTAATTCTGTAAAAGCTCTTCTTACAGAGTCTCTGCCTTAGAGACTCTGCCTCCTGCAGGAAACAGGCTGCCTCCTGCAGACACTGGAACTGGTATATCCAGACTTCAGGCTATGCTTATATCCATCATCTGAAAAACCATGAGCAAAACTAGGAAGGTGGGGAGAGAGTAGCTCAACCCCCTTTTTAGATGACATGCTAAATGTTTCTGTGGAGTCATGGAGCTGGGTTACAGAAATATGTGTTTGATCAAGCTCCTAGGGAGAACAGCTTCTAATTCAGGAAACCCAGCAAAATTCAGGCATAAATGTGAATTACAAGCACATGAATTACATGGATTCTTTGATGAATCCTGCTGTTTTGAATCTTTTTCAGGAATCCATCAAAAGAAAAATCCTGTCTATGTTAATTAATTAAAAGGTGGTAATTGAATCTGGTGTTTTGTTAAGTTTATATGTGCATCTCACGTTTCATGAGACTCACAGCCTATTGTAGCTACCTAAAGGGGTAGTTGCATTTTTATAGCACAGCTGAGAACTCTCTGATAGTAATGCTGCTAATTACCTGATGGAGAATGGATGTTTCTAACTTTTGATGATAAATGAATGAAACTGCTTTGCTGGTAATTCAGATGTTCATGATCTGTCTCTTAAATTTAGAAAACACTTACCCAGTCATGCTTGATTTGATTCACTGCTCTGTTTCTGGGGAGGAAGTGCAGTGCATGAAGTTCAATAAACTGAAAAAAGTGAGAAAGAACCACCAATGAAATCAGGTGTGTTGTGTGAAAATGGTTTATTGTTCATTAACAGAAGGAGAACTCTATGCTAGGTGAGATGGTCCAACTTATAACTAAGTTGTTTATCACACATCCTTCTTTGATTCTCTTCCAAGTTGATTTTTGTTAGTAGGTTGTCTTAGCCCACTAATTCAAGTGAAAAGCCACAAAATATCCAATTACTTTTTTGTCTGAAAATAATTTCTGTTAAACACTGGAAAAAACACTTAAGGAGTAGCTTACCAACTTTAAAAGATCTTAAAATATTACAAAGGATATTGGAATGCTATGAACCAGCTTTTAATGTGTGCTTCTTCACTAAGGCAGAAAATTGCACTGGGGAAAAAATACCCAACCTGTTTCTGCTCCATTGCAACAGTTTCACAGATGATGTTTTGCTTTGAATTTTCATTGGAGAAAGCTTGACATTGCTAACACTTTGACTATTCTGATGAGTTCTGATATAAAATGTTAATTAAAAATCAGTTTACTTGCATATGTATATGTGTTCAAGAGGACTCTGATATTTTTATTAATTATTATTCTGAGACATTTCTGCTTCTTACCAACATCACTGATTTCATTGCAGGAGCACAAATGGAATTTTTAAACTATAAGAATAGGGGAAAATTGCCCTTTTTTTCCCCTTCCCCATTACAATCACCATCCTAACAGTCTCCTGGTTTACCAATCCAATTCTTGTAACAGTTTCTGTCACAGAAATAAGAATGGAACCATAATGCCAATGCAGGTTGTGAAATGATAAGTAGCTGTGTGACAGAGTTACTGGAATGTGATGGTCTGGAATCCACTAATGGGTTTTCCTACCTAGAAGAGAAAAAACGACTGGCAATCAAAAGAGAAACACTGAATAAGGCAGAATGATGTATTGGTAGTGAATGGGAAGCTAAGAGGGTAATTTTTGGGGTGGGAAGAGTTCCTTGAACTCCTCTTCTGCCTGTCCCCTGTTGATTTTATTGTCAAAGCTGATGTGTTTGCCAATGAGCCTCCTAAAGAATAGTAGCAATGACCATGTTATGCAGTTCCAGAAACAACAAAAATAAATTAATGTCCTGTACAATTATCTTTTCTGTTATAGCAATTAAGGGATTTGGTCCATGAAATTAATTAAATTAGTGCATTTGTGTCATTCCCTGATCTCTTCTTGAATCACTTTATTATATGCTATAACTCTTGCTATATGTTGGCAGATATCTTCAAGTAGCTATCATTGCTGATTGAATACTTATGGTCAGTTACTACTCATTTAAATGTAATCACAGTAGTTGGGCATATTTAGTTTATGAGGTTCACCCTAGATTTACAGAATTATAATTCAGATATAAATTTGACTTTTTATAGGAATCCTGTTGTTATTTGGTAGATAACACTCATTGATTGTTAAGTATCACTTTGTTCCATGTGCCATGGGCAATTGCATCATCTAATTTAATGTGCTGAAACAGTTGAAATAATTCTGTAGGTGTTCCTTGCCTTGTACTTGTTGGTTCTACATTTTATTTAATTCTTCCAGTTTACAACATGACATCGTCTCAGAGTGTTTAGTTTAATATTGCCTTCTCTTAGACATTCTGAATGATTTTATACTGTCAGCAGTTGTTCTTCCTCAGATTTCCTGTCTTCCCAATCTTTTTCTGGCCTTTATGAGAGACACTTTATTAACTGTACATTTTGAAACACATCAAAAGAATGACATTCTGGAATCTTAATCTTTAAGAGCAATCTTTGCTTTGCCTGCCCTGGCCCCATTCTCCATATTCTGGATGCTTAAAAGAATTACAGCCACTGTTATTATTGAAATTATATTATTTATTTATATATTATTTAAAAATAACTACTGTTATTATTTAAACGGCATTACGAGTTTCAGTCATGTAACTGTCACAAGGACAATGATCTCAACAAATATGCTGTTCTTCAGCAGTGGGAAAGGAGAAAAACCCATGCACTCAGAGGAGTCCTGTGAGATGAGTTATCTGTTGATGAACCCTCTGTGATTTCCTCATCCTAATCTCAGGTGAAGATTTAAAAAAAAATGACACATTTGCTATCTATCTCAGTAATTCAGTGAAGGTGATTTGACAGCATCTCTATGAAAGACCAGATGGTGGGAGAATACTCTGAAGAGTGTTCTTTTCTTTCCCTTCAGTAGATTGTTTCAATCCAGTGGATAATTGATGCAGAAGGGAAATTCATAGCATAAACTGCTTTCTATAAACATCAAAATCATTTGAGAGGGAAACAAAGCTTTATTATTTGGGCGGGGGGGAGAGGCGTTGAATGCTGTTTAAAAAGTGTCTCTTACCAGCCATTTTAGAGAACACTTGGGCAGATGAGTAAAAGCTACTGATGTTTTTGATTGTGAAGTTCAAACTCTTGCTGTCAGCAGGTGACATTCCATATATATGTGTGTGCATATATGGAACACAAGAGTTTACTATCTGTCTAAGTAACGCTTTAACAGTTATGAGCAATGTTATATTAGAGCAAAGATCTATCTGGACAACTGAATATCTTGATAGTGCTTTAGACAGCTGGGATTACGCAATTTATGCTATGAAATAAATTCATATAATGTTCCCAAATAAGTATTTTAATGCTACAACATACCCCTGTAACTAGGCAGCCAAATCTTGCAACTCTAACATTAGAAATACTATTCAATTTTCTGTTTAAAACTATAGTAGTATTCTTGTTTCTGTGTGTCTTTATAATACTGAGAATAGGACTTTCTTCAAAAGAAAAAAACTACTTTTAAGCAAAAAGCTACAAACCATAAAACTTCAGCAAGTTACATTAATTGATTAAAACATGAAAAAATGATCAAATTGTTCTTCTTTATAGTGAAAATATATGGGCATCAATTGCAATGATGGGTTTAACCAGAAACTGCACCAAATCTACTGCTTTAAATTAAACAGTTTTGATGAAAAAAAAAAATCACTAATTGCCTAGGTCATTTTGGGAGCAGAAAACAGAATGATATTTTCTGGATCGCTAGAATGAACATGGGTAAAAAACATTTTGTGTCTGAACAAGGGGAAAAAATATGCAATGAAGCAGCAAATCAGATAAACACTTAATTGTCTTGAATGTTGATTTATGGTTTCCCATGGTACCAAAAGAATGTCTCTGGGTCTGTATTTAGTTCTTCTTATTGTTGTTGATAATTTTATCAGATGTAAGGTATCATGTTGGTTCAGTGTAAAAAAGGGTGACATTTTAAGTGTAATAAAAAGTAAACTGTGGCATGAATACATGAAAATTTATTTTAGTAAAAAAAGCAAATCACTGAATATTATAGCAAAGATGTCTTCATCATCTTTCATATTTCTGAGTTCAGGGCAGTATTTCATACCTGAAGAAAGTCTTTAACCTTTAACTAGTTCTTTCAGGTTTGGGGTTCTACATGCTTTTTTGGCATCCAGCTTGAGAGATATTTTTGGTTTTGCCCTTGTCCACACTGAATTGCTGGTGAATTTTCAACCTTGTTACGCAAAGTATTTTTTAAAACGTTGAAAATGAGATAGCTTTTTAAAGCATACACCCTGCTGCTTTCTGGAGAGGCAGGGAGAGTTTTGTTCTTGATGCTTTTGAGATTCAGCTGGAGCCACTGCTCTTTGCCAGCATGGGCAGGTGCAGTGTGGCTGTTCATGCTGAACATCTCCAAGTTGCTACCCATCAGAGCCACGCTACCATTTCTTTAATGCTAAGATGATGTTTTCTCAGTCCATTTCTGCATAGTTCTACCCTGCAGGCTGTGGTTAGATCCCACTATAATCTAATGTCACAACCTATGATGCCACGATGTGCAAACACTGACTTTTTAATTGGTATCACTTCATAGAAGTTAAAATGCTTATGTGTGTTTTGTTCTTCATTTATCCTCTTGTAGTAGTTCTTGTTGAGGCAAAGCTGTACACTTTTAATTATTTAAGGTTTTTTTTGATGAATCAGTCCCTCCAAAGTGGTAATTAATTTAGATGGCATTCTCTGAACTCTGAACTCTTTGCAATATGTCTTTTTTTGGCTGCTGCACTGCACAGGAAAGTGGAATTTTGGCAGTGACACATGAACAGAAGTCATTAATCATCTCTATGTGAAGCCTGTGTATATGCAACCAAATCTAACACGAGTTTTTACTGCATATGATAGCATGGAGTAAATGTTAGAAACAAAAGGGTTAACTCAACTGAAATCTAAAGTATTTTCTCTAAAAATAATTGGCCTCATTTCCTAAAGGAATGACACTTAAAAATGTGAGGCTTTGCTGACTGAACACAGTTGTATCTAAAGTCTGAACTATTACTGCATTTCCAAAAGGTTTATTAATAACCTTGATTTGGGCTAAGCTGTTGTCTCAGGTCCCACACATACTAGAATATCTTTCTACATGAAAGAATGAAACTGTGAGTATCCCAGCAACAGGAGTACACCACAAACTTTTTGTTCAATTGGTATCTTTTCAAAGAGGAATACAGCTGGATGGCACAGATCTATGGGAATTTGAGGGATATAACTGGACCTCTATAGAACAGGTTCATTTTCTTGTCCACAAAAAGGATAATATAAATCAATGTTGGGTTTTTTTCTCTCAGTTTTTTTTTAACCTGTTACACCTTTAAATGGCCTGCAAGAATAGGAACTTCCCCATTTCCTCCTGTGCTTCGCTATTTCATAAATGACAAAAACTTTTTAAGTCCCAGACACCATTACTCATATTGGTTATAGAGGTACTCTGATAAGCATTTTGGTAATTTTGTCTTGTCAATCACTCTCCAGTAAAAGAAGATGATTTTTTTTTTCCCCTACTATGAACTTCTAATGTAGCATGTCACATAATCCTTTCTGACTTCTTCTTGAGAACAAAAGCCAGCAGTACATGACAGACAGAAGGGTTATGGAAGAAGTTCTACCTCTATAATAGCTACCTCCATGGAAATAAAAAAGCTATTTTCTAGTTGCAATTGGAAGTTAGACTCTGTGTCCTGCAAAGGAGTGACATAGAAGCAGATGATACCAGTCTTCTCTTTATAAGCCCTTCTCCTGAGTCTTAGGAGGAAATTAATTGGAAATGCAAAGAGACAAAGAATTCTGTTTCCTGTGTGGTTTCACGTGTCCTGTGATGTGCCAGTAGAAACATTCATCTTCAGATTTTTGTATTCTACTACAAAATGTGCATTTTGTGCAAAAGCTTTCCCTGTTTTCTAATAATATTAGTTTCCTAATGTATTTTACTGTTTATTGGTCACATTACAATACCACTGTAAACTCTCAGCTGAACTTTGAATTGTGTTTGTTGCAGTATTTATATGTATATATACCTATAGATATATTAATAAAGCATAAGCTACTTGTTTCTCTGCAGAATAAGCAGTCCAGGAGTGCCTTTTATTGGGAGTGTTTTACTTATGACAGAACTTACAATCTCATCTTCCTGCCCAAACCATCAACAAATGTACAGTTGTACAGGAAATACTGTCACCATTTCTTACACAGTGGACTGAAGACACCAAATGCTTTGCCATAAAAACAATGAGAAAAAGACTCAAATATTTATATATATATATATATTTTTTTTTAGCATTGAAATGAAGTACTTTTGGCATAAGACTATTCTTTTTGCTGTTATGGAATCTATGTACAGATAGAGAGGTATGAATTATCAGTTTGTGTTTACTCTTTCCAAACACATGCAAATCTTGTTGCAAATTAGATGAGAATTAAAGCTACTGTTTTGCAATCAGTTTATGGACTCTTTTATTCTGTGCTGATCATACTTTGAATTTATTTTCCAGCTGTTTCATACTTTTTTTCCTCTTTACAGTCAAGGAGAGGGAACTCCCACTGACAGATTTACCAGTTGTTTTCGGTGTTGTCTTGACTGGTTATAATCCCAGTAGGGGATATTACTCCTTCATGAATTATGAAACTCTAATACAGTTTGTAGTATTGTGAGATTTTATGCAGTCTGACAGATGGCTGTTCTGTTCTTCTGAGCCTTGGTTATCTTTCTAAAGACTCCTAGGTGTCTGAACATAGCTAGACTTCAGCAAATAAAACCACAGAGCCTTATCGTTGGCATAATCTTTACAAACACTGCCTGGGCTCTCGTGACCCATAAACCTGAGTAGTGTAAAATAACACTTTACTGTGTGTTCTCAGAGCACGTTTGAAAGGGAGGTTTCTTTGCATTTCATATGTATGTGAGTGCCTGCCTGCACAGATGAATGTGAGTGGATATCAAAGCCACAGAAATAACTAAATCACATTTATCATGTACTTTCAGTTGATTTCCTTCCAATTTGTCTATTAATCCATTTCAAGACGTACCTCTGAGAGAGACTCTTTTTAAAGCTATTTATTAATGTGCAGAATTTTTATGGGTGTGAGGCATACCATAACCACATTTATGTTCAGACAGGGGACTGAGACCAAGAAAAGTATGGTAGCAAAGAGGGGTTTGTCTTGATTTTCCAGAGAGAGATTTTCAGGCATTAAGAATGTACCCATGCATTTTGGGCAGTAAAACAGAAATAAACAGTGTGAACCTTTCCGAGATCAATAAAAGTTTTAATGTTAAAATGTTAAAACATTCAGCATGGAGAGCCAAGGCCAAAGCAAAACCAAATCCTGGGGCATTCTAAAGGAGCTTCCACAATTGCCTTGTAAAGCCTTTTATAACACAGCTTAATTACATTGCTCTCTGCTGGTAATAGAAAAGATTGCAGGCTGATGTTTAAAACCTGGAGAAAAAATATCCATCTGGCATAAGATCTGGTAGAAGAATTGGACAGAATGTTTCTGGTTTTGGCATCAAAATAGAGTGCATGGGATTTCTTTTTCCCTGCAAACGGGATGTTCCCTTCCTTAGAGAAGAACGAAACATCCCACAGCTATGTAGGCTGATGAGAGAGAGAACTGTTGTGTGGAATTAGGAGGAAAAGCTCTATTGGGGACTGGTGCACTTTTTTTTTCTGTTTGTTTTAATTTTACATTTAAAATGAATACACATGTTGAGGAAAAAACCAACCAAACAAACAAACAACCTTTTCCCCATTAAAATACGTTAGTAGTTTTTTCATTATTATCCGGGGTTTCACTGAAATAATTTTTCTGATTAAACTTCCATGCATACCTTGTGCTACTGAAGTCAATGGCAGCAATGACTCTTGTTTATATGTGTTTATATCTTAAAATGAGGCAGGAATTAAATTCTTGGCTGGTATGTGCACAGTAAAATCTTCAAAATTCCCCCACTCATATTTAGGTACCAAATTTCAGATACCTGTACCTGAAGTACCTGACAGGAGTCTACAACAGAGATGGGGACAAACAAGAATAGATATTGAAAAGGCAAGGGTTTCAAATCGAAGAAGAAAAAAAAAAGGTTTAGATTAGACATGAGAAAGAAACTCTTTTACTGTGAGGGTGGTGAAGAACTGGACCAGGTTGCCCAGAGCAGTGGTGGATGTCCCATTCATGGAAGTGTTTAAGGCCAGGTTGGATGGAGTTCTTGGTAGCCTGGTCTAGTGAAAGATGTCCCTGTCCATGGCAGTGGAGTGGGAACTGGGTGGTCCTTAAGGTCCCTTCCAACCCAATCCATGCTGTGATTCTCTAACTAGGTGCCTAAGGTCTGCTGCCACCACTTTGGTTAGATGGCTCTGAAGGCTCACATGGCAGCTGATGGGGAATCCAAGGCCCAAGAAAATTATGTGGAAGGAGGCTTGACTGAATATGAGTGGAACACTCTTTACCACTGGCACTTACTTTATCTTTCCACCATAAATCTTTTTTAAATTCCTACAAAGTACCCAGAAGGCAAAATAATCTCTATCAGTTTTTGATGGTCTAATTACCTACCTACTGTCTTTTGTCTGTTCCTCAATTCACTGGCTTCAAAGGAAGCACACAAGAAGCAAAATAAAATTAGTCTGGGTAGTGAATATGGTATGATCCATACATTATGAGTGAAATTGATTACCCTGCTAGTGCTTATGGGAGTCTATAGTTTCTTTCAGAATTGGAATAAAAAACAAAAATGAGGAGAAAGGTAGCCAGTAACTAAAGAGATTTTTAAAAACAACAACAACAACAACAAATCTACTAGGTAATTATTTCTCTTTTTAGAACCTTTGGTAATAAAGACGCTGAAGTTACAGCCAAGCTAAAGCTTTGATAGTTTTCTTGTGAATCAGTTTGAGGGGAAAAAACAGTTTAATGAGCTTAGCAAAAGCCATGTCAATATAACAGGCTATATGCAGGCAGGGGAAATTTGATTAAATCAGGGAAAATAGCAGAGATTTGAGAAATGATGGACAGGAAGAGAGTACTCGGAGTACAACAACTGAACCTTATAATATTTTCAGTACCAAAGAAGACTCAGTGATAGGGTGCAGCAAAAATCATAGTGAAAGTGGTTAGCAAACTAATTGTTTCCATGACGTGAATCTGGTTACTCCTGGTGTCACAGTTTTGGTAAAATGGGTTTTCTTTTTAACCTGAAACATCAGTCAGGAAGTAGCAGTCACAAGATACTGACTTTATTGACCTTTTTCTGACATGGGCAGATTGACCTAATGCGTTGCTTGGCGGAAGTTTTGAGTGCAGGTTTGGAAGAGCTTGGTTGCTGTGTGATTGAATTGACCGATTTTTACATGTTAGAATCATTTCAGAGAAGCACCTTTCCTTCCATGGAAAGAACTGCAGAATGTGTGAATTATTCATGCAAGAATATGAATATGAATATGAATAGGATTATGAATATCGAGGGGTTTTTGTGTAAAAAATTAAAGATTAGGTCAGGACTCCTTGGTACTCTGAGATACACTGGCTTTAGTTTTATTCCAGCCACTTCATTCGTGGTTTTCATGTTGTCCTTCAACAAGATCATCCACACTTAAAAAACCATAAGGAAAAAATTGAAGTGCTAGTTCTTATGATGATAGTGCAAGTTAATTCTATGATTTACTATATTTTCCACAAATAAGCCACCTGAACATTTCTAAGTGAACAAATCCTTTTAACTGCTCTTTCTTCCTAAGAGTATTTTGTTGTCCTAAGTTTCCATTCATACTTGCTTTGTTTTCTAAACTCCACATACCTATTGAGAGCCAAAAAGGGGTTGTCTGAATCTGAAGCATTGACCTCTGCTTTCTATGTCTTGGAATGAATTAGGTAGCAGGTTTGAAGGACTCACCTGTATTTTTAAGGAAACTGTACCAATACTCTTTTTATCTTATCATTTCATAAAACATAATTTGATTGCTGTGCTGTCACTGTCAGTAATAGTTATTAATATGCCATCCCTCTTTATATGACATGTCAAAATTGAAAACATATTTTGAAAGCTCTTTAAATATATGTGCCATCATAACAATGTAAAAATACACATTAAAAATAAATTTGCATAGAAACAGAAAGGATTCCTACAAAATTGTGATTTCAGACATTATACAACTGTTTAGATATCCCTAGTGATATAGTTGGAGGTTTTCCTAGTCACCCTGTCTTCCAAAATTGGAGCAGTGGAGAAACAAAAGGATGTATTCTATCTCTGCTTCTTGACTAAGCAATTGCAATCTACTGGAAATAAACTGGTGTAGAAAATAACACCGACCTCATGTTACTTCAATTTTTTGTTTTATAAAAAACTGTTTCATTTTATTTTGAGTGGGAAAGAAGATAAAAGGAAGTAATTACTAAGTGAAAAAAGTGTGTATTTCATGTGATATGCACTAAAATCCTATTCTTCATTTGGTTCCTGAAGATGTGGTTGGGGCAAAATCCTGTAAATTCTCTTTTCTCAAGTAAGCTCTCTGTTGGAGACTGATAAAATGATAGAACAATATTCAATATATTTCATAAAACACTAAATTTCATTTTTGTAATTCATTCTTCTGTTGGAAAATTAAGTTTAGTCTTGTTCATCAGCGTGTTTCACTTCTGTAGTTTTACAGTGAAAAGATATGAAAGATTTCTATACATATCAATTTCCATGGATATGTACATTCATATGTGCCTTTTTATTTTTTTTTAAACCCCCTACACTTAGAATTATAATATCTGGAGTAAATCACTGCATAATATATCTATGCAGAGCTGGAGAAACCTCCAAAGATTTCCAGCATCAAAGGTCATTTTTTCTACTGGTAGCTTACTGACCTTTACATTAATTTTCTATTTTATTAATTTTCATAATTTAGTTGCATGGCAATATACTGAGAGCAAAGTTAATAAAAAAAAAAAAAACACAACTTTTTTTTTTTTTAAATAGAACTTTGTGGGGACTAATAAAGTTAGTTTTGCATATGTTTGCTACTTCTGTTCTCAGAAAATAAAAATGGCACATTTTTATTTGTCATATACTGTACATCCAACGATATTTATAAAAGGCATATTATAATGAACAAACAGTAAATTATATGATAATAAGCAGGAATAAGAGCAAGGTAATCGGCTTTCACTCTGCCTCTTAGGACACTGAGTTTGGGTAGCAGAAGAAAAAGTGGTAGGGTGGATTCAATATTTATTTCAGAGAATAGACCACAAATGTACAAATTAGTGCATATTTTGGATATGCTGCTAGGTAAGTGAGATGAAAGGGTGCACTTGTCAACAGTATTTTTCTTATGATCTGATTTCTCTTTCAGCAGTTTTAGGTGGCTGTTTTAGGAGTGATGCACTAATTTTGCAATAATTTGAGAGATCTAACAGTGATTGTGTTGGCAAGCCAAGAGGAATATGTGGTGGCTTTCTTTTTCATATGCTTGAGACTAACCTTCTCAACTTTTTATGGATTTTTATCATGATCCATATTTGTTCACAATGTCAGGATTCACAATCTTCTATATGAATCTGATTCAAGATTCACTGAAGTCAGTAAATTTTATACATAGTGGAAATTATTTGGTTTATAATGTGTTTCTAAAATATTGTTATTATTCATTTACATGTAGGGAAAAAATGTTGTTATTGTTTATAATATACATGATTATTTTATGAAAAACTGGAATTTAATTAGAGATACTTCAGTCACATATTTTCCCTCAAATTGGGGGTAATTCCTGGATTTCACCAATGTAAATAAGTGGGAGATAAGATTCAACACTTTTCTCTGTCAATGAAACATGTCTTCAGATATATATTGAAGGACAAATGAATTGTCTAGGCAATCTGGTTGGACTATTTCACCACAAGGGAACTGTGGTTGAAAAATATTTCATTGTATTATTTGCTTTGTTTTTTTTTTCTTTATTGTGAAATAATAAAAAATTACCTCTTGAAACAGCTTTCACTGGAAAGCTTTTTTAATCCAAGATATAATTTCTCATCTAAATGAATAAAAGGAGCCACCCAAAATCCACCTATATCAGGCAGGCACTGCACTTGCATCAAAGTTAAGGACAGTACCACTAGAGCCTTGACTGATCTGAAAAAACACATTAATGAAGTTTTTGAGAGGTCATGACTTTTCCAGAAGCAGAATAGAAACATGAGCTCTTCTTGGTCCTGCTGTGAATGTTGATGAAATCCTCTGCTACACCATTCTTTAAAACAAATTCTCAAAACAGGAAAGAAAAAAGAAAACCAGAAGCACTAATAGAACTGTTTCCCCTAATTCACCTCTAAATTGGGGTTTCAGTGATAAAGTGATATTCTAATAAAAAGATACTTACTAGACTCTCTCCCCCTCCCCCACTCTCCCATCCCCAACAACAGGACATTTCCTGAAAGCAAGGGAAGGAGCTGCACCCAAGACCAATTTGGGTTTTTTGAGAAATCAAAAAGACCTCATGCTAATGAGAGCTTTTCTCTGAAAACGAGCTCATTACTGTTAATTTTCCTCTGCTTTTAATCTGTTCTTCAAGTGTGTGTCATCTTGAAAAGTCATTTCATGAATCTGCAACAAAAGCAAAGTTAAAAAGAAAAGTCTTGCCCTAATGAAAAGCATAGTCATGCTTCAGTCATGAAGGCTGGAATTTAATTATTGAAGAGAGGAAAACAGAGATGGGCCACAGATCAGAGAACTGAACTGGGGAAAAGAAAGTGAAATTATATAAAAGGAGAGAAAAAATGAGAACTGAGAAACTACAGCTATTAAATTTGTGACATGAAGTACATGACAACTACAAATACAGTATAAATTGTGAATATATGTAATTCCCTGATAATAGCGTATTCTGTCTGCACTGAGATTATTTTAATGTTATAATTTGCAGAAAAAATATTTGATTCGGGATAATGGAAGGATAATTTCTAAATAAATCAGAACTTTAACTGTTTCAGATTTTTCTTGATCTGACTCCATCTCTGCTGATCACCAAGTTTAGGGTTGATTATACTTTGTTTCAGAATACTTGCATTTAATAGTTAATTTGTATTAACCTGTGCAGGATTTGATGGAATGACCCAACCTGTGACTTAGGTTTCTCATCAAATAACTTAGTACATTATTTGCAGAGCTGAACATTAAATTCTAGATGATCCTGTATGTAATAGAATATAACCATTAGAGTCTATTTTGTTCTGAATATTGCACAGCATTTGCAAAGTTTTGTCAAAGTTTCTATTTTCTCTCCATCTAGAAATTTATCCTGAGCAGTTTAATATATTGTAAATATTATTTTTTTTTTCTTACATGAGGTAAAGTTGTCAAACAGTGCAAAAATTCATCAATAAACATTTTTTTCTAATATTCCCTTTTCTGCTGTATAACATTTCTTTCTATTACTTCTGATGACTTGGCATGAGTCATTTTATGACACTGAAAGCACCATGTGTGAATGAAAAATGGGCTCTCAGATAGTGCAGATAGCAAAAATTGTCTACAGAGGTATCAAAGCCCTTTAAAAATGTTAAAATAGATGCCCCCCAATAAAGCTTTGGTTTGCACAGTGCCTTAACACATAAAGAGAGTGTAATGAAAACAGACTACTACAATATAATTGTATAAAGTGATGTAAGTACACTCAGTACAACTGAGGTTCTGTTTACTCAATCGTTTTCATTTGGAGAATTTTGAAATGTTTATACCTTATTTTTGCTCCTTTAAAATATAATTTTAAAGTATTGCCTGCTTCCTCTAAGGTATTTTAAATGGAGAAACTGATCACTTAATTTGAAAATCATGCCAGATGACAACTAGCCCAAGTAAAAACCTAGAAAATATTAAAAAAAACCCCAAACCAAACCTCACTTGCACTTTCATGTCCAGATTTGCTGCTTTGAGCTCCTCTTATATTAGATTTTCTGCATACAAAGCAATCAATAATGCTGCAAGTCACTGATTGCTGGAAGTGCTGGGAAGTGCTGATCTTCCTGTCGGAGGACTGCACAGGCACATAGATCCTACATCATCTCAGTATTTTGATACATTCTGCATTTCCAAGGAGCTAAAATAAAGTCTTTACTCATACTTATTCAAGGGCCATGTGACTTTTCAATGCCCTCTATTAAAGGTCATGATGTAATTCAAAATTATAGTCGTAAAAACAAGACGTGACTTATGACAGGGAAATGCAAAGGTCATAAACTTCATTTAGAGATTAGATGCTAGTAGAACCTTGGGAAGGTAATGAGTCATGTGATTTATATGATTAAATGTACACATATTTTAAATTCTGCTGCTTCAAATAGAAAAAGTGTTTTGCATCCACTCTAGTACAGGTGAGTGTGCAGCAAATTTCCATTGCCTGGAACAGTTAATCTCATTTGAGAGCTCTGACTGCAACTAGAAAAATAAATGCCATTGAAATGAAGAATTTTTCTAGAGGGGATAAAATAAATTCTCAGCTTTGGCTTCTGAAGATGAGTGAAGCTGTCAGATTTACACTGAAAACCCAAGACAGCAATTCAGTTTAAAATTAACTCAAGAGAGCTTCCTGTTTGGACCTTTCAAGCTTTGTATTGAAATAGGGATAAATGTAGGTATGGTCAAATATAAAACAGCCAAGAGGATTCATTAGACATTGTATTTTGTAACCTTTAAAGAAAAGAGAAAACTTGGTATTATTAGCTTTCATTGAGTAAAATGAGAAATAGTAATAAGAAACTCTTAGTACTAAGTATTTTTACAAAGAATTATGAGTATGTTTTTGACTAAAGGTTTAAAATAATCTTCATTTGTTGGGAGGAAAATGATTATGAAGTGATTCTAGCCCACTTAGAACAAAAATTAAAATAAATATGGACACATGACTTTTTCAGGCTGAGTAATTAAAGGTCAAAATCTAGGTTATAATTTTCCAACTGAGATAGGTGATCCTTACAGTTTTTTAAAAAGCAAGCCTATGATATTTGAGATACCTCAATACACATTTAGTCAGTAAGCATACTTTTATTTACAGATGGTGGTTTGATTTATTTAAATGAGATAGGCTCCTATTTTGGCCTTAGTCTTTCCATTTCCTTTTGTTTTATCATCCGTTTTCTATTTCAAGTGATTTTGGTACCAAGATCTAAATATTTAATGCATACTGTTAGGCTGAGCAAAATAGATGGAAGTTGCTAAAGGAAGGGATGTTTTCTTCCTGATGTAAATCAGCTGAGCTGAGCAGTAGTGGGGCTTTCTTCTGAGATTTTCCATTTGGTAGTGCAGCTGATTTCCAGCCATTCCTATTTTTCATGCAGTATGAGTTGAGCTCTGAGCTCATACATCACTGACCACATGCTAAAAATGGAATTCCATTTACATTTAATATATTGTCATCCAATTCCTTCTTGCAGGAAGGCTTTCTCCCTTTCTCCCCTCAACATATAATGATGGGATGGGCTCTTGAAGAGACTTAATAGCCCTCTTAATGTGCAGACAAATAATTTAGAGAAAGATATATAAGCCTAATTAATAAAATGGTACTACTTCATCATCTGAGCATCACCTAATTAAAAATAACACCAAAAAAAAAATTTAAGTTGTGATGTCATCTGCCTGCTCTTTGTGTGATTTTTACACAGACACAAGAAGTTATTATCTGAAGCTTGTGTTAAAATCATAAAAGAAATTGGAGGTCGGGGAATGGCGGGAAATCTGACACTTTAAAGATTGTTTGTATTTTGAAGATGTAACCACAAGAATATTGACAACCTTTAAAAAGGCTTGCTTTTATTTTTTTTTTCTTTTCAGATTTCTAAGATGCATTTCAATGTACCTTTAGTTTAAAAGGAAAAAATCAATAGACAGAACCTTTGTTTGGGTAATCTTCTGTTACGATTTTCCTGTTAATTTTTCTCTTATATTCTAAAATTATGAGGATTTGAGGGTGGAGTGGAACTTAGTAAAAATCAGCAGTTTTGAAAAAACTGTTGCTCACAAGGATTATTGCACAAATTAAAAGACAGTAATCAATTTTATCTAAATATTAATAGGATGAATTTAGTACAATTAAAACTAGAACTGTGTTGTGAAGATACATGCAGATTCCTGCATAATTTATATCAATGTACTTTTTTTTTTTAATGTTTTTGGCTTGACAAATTACAAAATACATATGAGCCACTGTGAGTGTCATAACCAAGTTCAGTTCCATCTGAAGGTACATTAAAGGCTTGTGCAGAGAATTGTGTAACTGTGTTGTCTGCAAAAAGCACAAACCAGCTGCTGTCACTTGCAGGGTTCTGAGGAAGGGAAGGATTTGGCTGGAGCAAGGATATTTTGGAGCATGGTGGAAGAATAAGCAAGGTGTTATTCTTCAATTTGCTTTCTCTCTAAATTACACTATTGTACATGGCATAGTACTAGCACAAAAAAGAAAAGAAGTACTGTCCTCATTAGATGATGTCTGGTCCCAGTGTAAAGGTAAAAGCAGAGAGATTTCCTGGCTCTTCCTTTAAAACATGAAAAGAAAATCACAGGCACTCCAAAATGGCTTACAGAAGTCAGTAAGAGCCTTTTCTCTGATCTCAAGAAGTACCAATTGAGGCTTTGCAGACTTCCTTCGAAGGTGGTAGCTGTTCCTTACTCTAAAAATTATTTATTAGATCAGGTATACCAAGGAGACTCATGACATGGTGAGGTGAGGATTTTCCTCTTGGTGTATCTTTCTTTTCTCTTTTGTCTTGCTTGTGCTTGTTCCTATTAGGCCATTTCTACTTGTTCCAAGATACTAAGTTTTTCACCATGTATATAAAACAGTGTAGAAAGTATCCTTTAAATGCTATGAATCAGGATTTTAGCCAAATGAATAAACTACAGAAATCTGAAAGTGCCACTGCTGTGCCTGCAACCTACTGATACCACCATTTGAAATCACTGTTTTCTGTTGGAAGGATTCTTCAAAATTTACTTAAAAACTGGAAGACATAAGTTTGTCCTGGGAAGAGGCTGGATCAGAACCAGAGGCAGTGTTCTTTCTGCTGAGTATGGGGTGTTAAGATATTCCAACTTCAGACTTTTTGTTCTCCATGTTCAGGAAAAAGGCATTAGCTTGTTATGTATGAACAAAGGTATTGGTGAGAAAGAGAAGATTTCCAGATGTCTGCCACGTGGAAGTGAAGGATTGGTAGCTGTTCTTACCATGTTGGTCTGCCTCATGTGGTCCCTGAGCAGAACAATAGACAAATTCTCATCCACAAATTAAAAAAGAAAAAAAGACATCTGAAGTAAAATCTCTATCGGTTGTACAGCTTTATGGATGGTGGAATCCATTTCTAGTAAGCAAAATGAAACTGCTCTAATGAGAACTATTTTGTGACTTATAAAGCTGTGACACAGCATTTAAATTTTCAGTTCAGTCTTGCTTCACAAAGTCTGCCTTCACCAGAACTACATATAATTTAATCTGGAGCATACATTTGGGTGGTAAAGTACAGGAAACTTTGGAAATATCCACTGGTGAAGTATGTTCAGCTGGTGAGACATACAGCTCAGCAAGAACACGAGACATACAGATCCTGAAATAGGCATTAGGTTAAATAAAGGTTTATAAAATGTCAGCAGTTGATGCGTAACTCATCCTGTAAGGTGTAGTCTGTTGAAACTCTAAAAAATAAAATGGATCAACAAAACACACATCTTTGTGACTAAAATTTGCAGAACAAAATTCTATGCATCCTTACATTAAAATATACTAACTGAGCTATTGTACAAATAAGAATTTGAACAGAAAAATGTGTACATAAATCAATGAAGAATCAGCTGGTGGTGTGACTTGATCACAAAATTAAATGAAATATTAAATGACAAAGTACATAACTTAGATGAATCATTAAAGAACACTAAGAAGATTGATAGTTTATTCCTTAGAGGCATTAATATTCTAAGTAACTTTTGAGAGGACTCAAATCTTCACACCAGGTCATGTTTATTTCCCCTGCCATTGTGAGAGCACTGTTTCATTCTCTACCTATGCAGGAGCACCAGGATGCGACAAACTCGATAAAGTAAAATATTATGCTCGAGATTTACTGCTGGAGATTTGCATCACTTTTCTGTCCATTTTGGTTCTCCTGTCTGCTTTCATGACGTGGCACATGGGTCTGTAAGGACTGTCTGAATGCTCACAAAACCAGCTGAGGAAACTTGGGAAACTTCTAAAAGAAGTCAACACTAAATCAGAAAAGCAAGATTTCTCTGCCCTTAGTTGAGGAGGCAAAATGCAGTGTCTTTTGTTTTCCATTTAGCTGCAGTTGCTCCTCCTGATATTCAGTACCCTTTTGATTTCTACAGTCTGTAGGCTGGATTTTTTGTTCTTAGAAGTAAAGAAAGCCAGTACAGTAAAAGTAAGCCTGCTTTGGGGGGATTGCCAGTCCCTCCCGTGTGAGGCATTTGAAGTTTTTCAAAAGGGTTATTTGCTGTTTGCCAGCAAGTTTGAAGAATTTTCTAGGGGAAAAACAACTTTAGCAAAATTGGCAAACCTCAGATTTCCTTGCTACTCTTTGGTTTTGTTTTTTGTTGTGGTAATGATAGTGAAATCATATGGATTGTATTAGACTTCTATTTGCTATGATAGGAGATTTTATATTCTTCCTACTGATAAAGATTATATCCTCCTGTGATCTTCTCTGATACCTTTGCCCTCCTTTTCATGGTAGGATTACTATTTTTGTATGTTTGTAGATCATTCTTCAGCTGGGATCATGCACAAGACATCTTGAATTTCCCTTCCTTGCAAACTGCATACCATCATAGGTCTGAAGTGAAAAGTAAATCAGCAATCTCAATGCCAAGTCAACCCTGATTTTACATTTTACCCAGACTGGGTGATTTTCTCACACCATATCACTGTGCTCCAAAATGCTGATTGAGCAAATGTGATATAAGCAGGCAAGAAGCTATTAACTATTTGTGGCACTTGTTTGCTGTATCAGAAGATTCTTACAGTCAAATGTGAAAAACAAAATAAGTTCATTTCATTGAATTTCAAAGCAGGAGAGCAGTACATGGAATCAATGACTTTCTTCTAGGCTATTCTGTTTCCTGTAGCAACTGTTAGGGAGTTTAGGGAAGGTGTAAAGTCAAGCCAAACACGCAGTGATGCTCATAGCACAGCCTCTTGTCTTCAAGGCTTCTGGAGCTGGAGGGGATGCCCTTGTCCCAAACACCCTTTCCCAGATAAACATTCTGGTGGTTTATCTATTTGCTCTTTGAATCTCTGCCAGCTTCTAAGACTGAATTGATCTCCACAGTGCAATGCACACTGACTGATTAAATGGCTCATTTTTTTTAATTTTGAACCCATCCCATGTTTTCTCACACCTCCCATTTTTCCTACTAGAAAACAGAGAGAGTAGTCCTTATTTCATATTTCTTTTCTGTTGTCTCCTCTCTGAGTTACAGTTATTTCTTTATTGGCAGGCACTCAAAAATCATTGCTGTAATTTCTCGTATCTACATCTAATTCTAATCTAGCCTTTATTGGATATTTGGAATGAAAGTGAGTCATTTAAGTGAGCTGCTGGCAGTAGACATCACATCAAAGGATTTTATTGATGATCTCTCACAGAACTGCCTGATATTGCTGCTCTCAGAAAGGAGTTGATTAGTACATCATACTTTGGACCCTCTGTTCCAGCTCACAGCTGCACAGAGCAGTATTTGGAACTGTTTTTCAAATATTTTACTGAATCCAAACCTTTTGAGCTTTTTCCCTGTCTGAATGAATTATCAGTTCTTCTTGCAAGCCTTCCTCTTCACCTTCCCTGAAACAATTCTGGGGATGAGAGATACTGTTCCAGAAGTCTCTGTGCAGCACAGACTGTCTGGCTGAAATTGTGGTATTTGTCAAGAATTAGATTTGTCAAAAGGCTACCTCAAAGGTGACTGACAGTCTGTGGGATGCTTCTGTCCTGTGATTCTGCTGCATTTGCGTGCAGGAGTGCCTAGAACAGATCCTGTATGTCCAGTGAGGATGGATAAGTGGATTTGTCTGGTTGAGACAACCTTTTAGCACAAGTGATTTGTCAGAAACCAGCACTATTCAACCTCTGGACAGAGTACCCTGGGAAAGTGAAGGCTGAAGAGTGAAGCAGTACAGGAGTACTGTGGTTAAGGAGACACAAGAAAAGCAAGAGGTGAAGGGCAGAAGGACAGAAGGGCACAGCATGAGATGGGCAAAGGCAAATTCAGGTAGCAATGCTGCATAGGAAGCTGTGAACAGTAGTGAGACTGGAATGGAATTGTTCTTTACTAATTGCAGTTATTCTGCATGTATAGTTGTGAGAAAAAATACATCCCAGACGTGTAGAAGATTGTTGACTCTAGGCTGGATGACACATATGAACTGGTCACTAGCTAGAGGTTGTTACAGATAAGATGAATATTTTCATCTTTCCTGCTGGAGAATGAGCCACAACTACTGCAGAATACACCTTTATCTGTAACAAAGACTCTGTTCCTCTCTATTAAGGACTTGCAGAAGATAATTTTCATGCATGGGTTCTCTTCAAGCTGATTTCTTGGGTTGCTGATCTTGAAACAGTTTCCACAAAGAACTGTAGCTGAAATAAAGGACTAAGGCTATTCCCAGTCTTTACATAAAATAGATTTTTCTGGCCTTAAATGATTATTGTGATATATTTAAGAATTTAAAATCCATTTTGTATATTTGGAATTAGACTAGAATAAATATAAAACAGAATATGGCTTGTGCTGCATAGTTTATAATTGAGTTTGCTTCCTTTCTTTCTGTCTTGAACATATAGCTTATAAATTAATGGGGCAGCAGAGTGAAACAGAGTGTAAATACTGCAATAAAATTAAACACTTTGTGTCTTCATCTCTCGCAGTTATGATCATTACAGAAGATAGTTATTAAATCTCAAAAGATTACTTTAATTGAATTGCTTGTGTAATGTTAGCTTACTGGTTCTGAGAGTCCCAAAGATTTTTTTTAAAAAGCCGTAATACAGCTCTTCTTCATTCAGAAGGAAGCTGCAGTGTTGAATTTTCATATGAATAAACCTTTTATCTGTTAGGTAAAAAATTCTATTATTTCACATCCTATATGCAATTAATTTAAAATTTTTATGTATCTTTTACATATCTGCAACTTTAATATTATTTTTTCTTCTGTTAATGAAATTGCCATTTCTTTGGTGATACTTTTGTGTCTTCATAAATTGTTTAAAAAACACCAGAACCAAGCAAAAAATTCAACATGCCTGATATTTTAATTGGAAAAAAATACTATTAAATCCTGATCTTTTCTCTACTGTTAACCATGTAATTTTCTTTTTTTTGTCAACCACAGCTGGTTGACATTCCATGGTTCATCAGGCATGCTCAGAGGTAAGGGTATCTTTCTCTTTTTTGGGGTCAGAGTTTGGCCAGACAGGTATCTGAGCACCTACTGCTGGTTTGGGTTTTTTTGTTGTTATCTTTACCTCTACTTAGGCTTATTTATATTTTCTTGGTCTATTACATATATATATATATATATATA
>VZRX01004696.1:0-23390 GCA_013398075.1 Notiomystis cincta
GGCAGCGCTCGGGGGCGCAGGGGTGGCACAGCCCCCGCCGGGGAGGGTCGTGACAGGGATTCTCCAGGGGTGTGAGGGTGAACCTCTGTGATGTGTGGGGTTTGGGTACCGGAGATACGTGTATTTCTTTCGCAGACAACAGCTGGATTTTGTAGTTTTATTTCCCCTTCTAATTTCCCCTTTTAATTATTGGTCTCAATGTTTTGTATCTCTCTCAAGAAACTCTTTCGTGGAACCTGTGATGAAGAGAGCAGTGGGTTAGAAGTTAAGCAATTGGTGGATTGATTTATCTGCATTTCAGTGTTATTCTGGGCTAATTAGTATTTTTGCTGCTGTTTGCAGTCGAGTTCTTTACTGTGAGGCCAATCTGAGCAGGTGACAAGGGGTGGAACAGGAACAGCACGGGTGTTTCTGTGATTTCTGTCTTCCTGAGCCTTCTGAGTTTCTGTTCCCGAGTGGCCACACTTCACTTCTGGATGTGGTTGTACCAAAATCAATATTTGTCTGCTGTGGGCTTTGCTTAGCCAGATTAAGGCTCCTGCCCACCTGCTGAGCAGCAGGTATAGGGCTGTGTAATTCCCTGAGGGGAATTGCTTCCAGTTCTGTCCCCCCAGCCCCAGGATGGGGGGAGATGGGGCAGCAGAACCCCCTGTATAGCCAGGAGTACCCTCGAGGCTCCTGCAGTTCGGAGGTGATCTTGGAGCGAGGTGGGAGGGGGATAAGCCTTGTAACATCACTGTTCTCTGCTCCTTTTCTCAGGGCACTGCTGCCATACAGTTTCCCCGTTCTCCCTGGCTGTGCTGGGTGGCTTTTGGAGTTATTTTTTGGCTGTTGTGTCACTGCAGGGACAGTGTCCCACCCTGTGAGGGCTGGTGGTGCATCAGGGAGAGGAAACACCACCAAACCCAAGCTGTGTCAGGTCTGAGGTTATAATGCTGAGCTGGTTTTGGAGTCACTGCTCCTGCCTTGGCCTCTCCAGGGAGTTCCTGGTAAGAGCTGGGCATCTGAAAGAGGCTCAAACACAGCCTTTTGTCTTGAAACCAGTGCAGAACCACCACTTTCTCTTTAAACTCAACTGGGGAGGTGATGAGAAAGACGTTTGTTTGTGCTGGGAGCACCAGGGGCTGCGTTGATTCCCTGCCGAGCCAGGTGATTTCAAATCCAGGTCTCCCAGATCCCCATGGGGTCTCATTCCTTTTAGGCTCTTCTGAAAGGTCTGGGCTCTGCTGGCTCAGGGTGAGATTTGAAAGCCAAAGGACCAGCCTGAACCACCCTCAGGAGATGTGTGTTGTGCCCAGGTTTCTCATTCCACTTGTGTTCCCATCGTTAAATCCCTGTTGACGGGGGAGCATGGACAGTTCTGCACTGTGCTGGGATCCTGCCCCTCTGTTTGCTCTTGGCAAAGGGCTCTGGATGAAATCCTGGAGTACAGGGTTGTGTGGAAGCTTTTGGCCTCGCTGCATCACAGAATCAGAGAGTCCTTAAACTTGGAAAAGCCCTCCAAGGTCATTGTGTCCATCCTGTGATGGATCCTCACCTTGTCCCCAGCCCAGAGCACTGAATGCCACATCCAGGCCTTCCTTGGACACCTCCAGGCATGGGGACTCCAAACCTCCCTGGGCAGCCCCTGCCAAGGCCTGAGCACCCTTTCCATGGTGAAATTCCTCCTGATGTCCAACCTGAACCTCCCCTGGCACAATTTGAGGCCATTTCCTCTTGTCCTGTCACTTGTTCCCTGGGAGCAGAGTCATCAAACCAGAACGGAAATAGAAAAGCAGTGCAGAAAATATCCTAAAGCAAGGACTCAGAAACTGGGAGGTTTGTTTAATGGAAAGCTTGGGATATGGGGCTCTTTTGAGGTTGGCTGGGACATCTACAGGGCACAAGAGGAGCCACTGAATCTGATTTTGGGGACATGCTCCAGGCCACTTGGTGGGTTTTTAGCAAAGGGGGAACAAGTTCAGCTCTCCCACCCTCCCTGTCACTACTCCTCTTTGGGCCTGGCCTTTGCTTATTCTCTGCCACCTTCCTCTGGTTCTGGAGAAAACAGGAGGGAGAAATAACCTGAATAAAATAATGCAAAGGGGACTAAGGAGTAGCTCATGCAGTAGCAAGAATGTGAGGGATACTCAGTAAGTTTGCTGGTGATACTAAATTAGGAGGAGCTGCTGACCCTGGAAGGCAGAGAGTCCCTGACAAACGCTGGGGCTGGGAAATCCCCAACCATGTGACAAGGGCAAGTGTTGGATCCTGCCCTGGGATGGGGCAGCCCTGGCTGCAGGGACAGGCTGGGAATGCGGGGCTGGAGAGCAGCGCCGTGGGCAGGGACCTGGGGGTCCTGGTCGGTGGCAGCTGGATCTGAGTCACCGGTGTGTCCTGGCAGCACAAAGGCCACCGTGTCCTGGGGGCACCAGGCCCAGGGAGGGATTGTCCTGCTCTGCTNCTCCTGGTTAACGCCAGGGGTTGGACTGGATGATCTCTGTGGGTCCCTTCCAACTCAGGATGTTCCAGGATTCTGTGATACTCAAAATGTACCTCAAAGCACATTCCCACAGGTATTCCTTCACAACATTTTCCCTAATCTGAGACGGTGCAGAGTTTCACACTGCAGTCCCATTCATAGGAATTGTGTTGTCTGCCTAGAAAAACAGCACTGCTTGTGTTCTTGTCTTGGTTTGAGAGGGAAGTGGTGTCCCTGGAATTGACACAGGGCATTTTGTCTGCAAGATCGTGATGAAGAAGAGCTCTGACTGTCTCCAGTGGACTCCTGAGTCACGTGCATTGGACTGTGAACTTCAGAGTTACTCATTGACCACAGATGAAAACAGTGGAAAAAGGAAATTCACCTCACACCGGAGTTTCCTTAGTGTGTGGGGGATTTTCCTCCCTGCACAAGTAATGGGTTATAGATGAAGAAAATCTCTGTAGTGGGTGTAGGGTGTTGGATTTTACCAATTCCCAATTAAACTGAAAATGTCCAGGTGAATAGAGATGTGATTGATATATTGGAGAGGGACTGTGTAAGAGGGTGTGGTGACAGGGCAAGGGGGAATGGCTTCAAAATGACAGAGGGCAGGGTTAGATTGGATATTGGAGATTCTTGGGAAGAAGCTCCCTTTCCTTTTACCAGGAGCTGGGAAGGTCAGCACATCTCAGAAACTGATTACTCAGTGTAAAACATAGCCATGTGTGCTTATCCTTGCTGAAGGAAGTGTCCTTAGTGCTGCTTTGTAGATCCAAACCACATCTTTCTATAGGGAAATTGTCCCAGGAAATACTGTGAGATTACTCATGGAAGCAAGGTGGCACGAGAAGGGAGTATCCAGAAGTTTCTGTTGTAGCTTCTTTGCATGAGAATCCTGCAATCTTCTGAGTTGGAAGGGACCCACGAGGATCATCGAGTCCAAGCCCTGGCCCTGCACAGGACAATCCCAATTTCATGTGCTCTGTCTTCAAAGCACCAAAGTGTGGCTGAAGTTTGTTAGGAAAGGAGCAGGTGGATGACAACAGCTGAGTGAAAGGAGAAGGAGGTGCATCACCAGAATGCTGCTTTGTCTGGGAGTTTGTTTATTTATTTATTTGAGTTAAAGCCTCTCAAAAGCACCACGGGTCTCCTTGAGAGGAGGGCACAGGAAAACCGTTGTTTGACCATTGCAGGAAAACCATTGTCTGGCTCTGTCAAGCCAGGAATGCCCCCCTCAGTGTTTCCTTCTGATCCCTTTTCCAGTGCAGACACCCCTCTGCAGCTGTAGGACACCAGCACTGAAATGCAGCAGCTAAGTAATCTTCTGAAGAAGGACCTTATTCACAGGCTCATTTTCCAGTGAAAGATTCCTCTCTCGTAGTGCTTTAGTGTAGCCAGTGTTCATGGGCCATTTGTTCTGCCCCAAAATTCACAGGTCTCAGCCGGGAGCAGCTGCAGAAGGGTGGGGTGAAGGTTTAATGGTGTTCTTAAATGTCTTCATCCTTTGTTTTCGATTCACACATTTGAAGAATGCAAAGCAAAAGGCCCCCATTTCCAAACCATCAGTTACAAAACGCTGTCAGGCACTGGGCAGTGTCGGTGCTGTGGGAAAGCCCTGAGGCCTCAGCTGGGACAGGGATGGATCCACAGAGTCTCCTGTCCACACTCTGGGGCTCCAGGAAAATAAGTTCTGCTCTGTGCAGACACATTTAAGCTTGTACATGTCTGCAGAGGAAGAACAGGCTGCTTGTACACTTCTGGGTGCTGCAGTCTCCACGGGCTGGGTTAGAGTAGCTCAAATGAAAAGGAAAGGAAAAGCAACCCAACAAAACAACTGTGCCAGTGCAAAACTCTGCAGCCTCCAGACCTTACCCGGGGCACGCACGGGAGGACAGCACGGAGGTGCAGCGGAGGGGAACTGCTGCTGTAAATCCCGAGGGATTTGGATACAGTGTGGCTGTTTTGACCCCGCTGCTGTCCCTGTTTTTAGGGGCAGATTTTAGTCTGCACTGCCTTTATTTCTGTCAGACTCCACAGTGCTGGTTTGCAGGGCTGGTTTGTGTGTTCTGTGTTTCCATGCTGGGATTTGCAGGTAGGGACACATGGTGTTTTTATTCTTAAAGAAGAAGGGGTGGAATTAAAGCTCAGCAAAGACCTCTCTGTGTATTTCATCTGTGGGATCAGCTCTGCCAAAACCAACAGAGTTGATGCTGGGTAAACTTCCCAGGATTTGCTTCTGCCAGAGTTACAGCCACGCTCAGTGGTGGTAACAGGAAGAATGAATCTGCATTTGTGCAGAATTTCTAAAATAATGAGGGGTGTTGGGTTTGCTTCCAGCTGATTATTTTTTTGTAAGCAGGAGTTTAGTGCCCAGCTAACAGGGATTATCTGTTTGTTCCAGGAGTTGGGAAGTACCACAGAGAGCCAGGAGCCAACAAATCATCTCAACACCTAAATGAGGCATTAAGTCTGGTGAGCTCTACACGTTTCTCTTCCCATGTATGAGCTCTGCTGGGTCCCACCCTGACCTGGGTGGCTGCCCCTGGAAGCTGCAGGTGTTCTGGCAGGGGCTCCCTGAGAATCCTCAGCCTTTGCCAGGGAGTGCCAGAGGCACATTTGTTTGCTGCTGGATAATACAAACCTTCCAAGTGGCTGAATGAGGTGCTGCCAGAGCTTGCTCTGCACAAGGAGAAATCAGGCTCCTTTCTGGGATGCTCCAGCATTCCTGCTTTGGGGGATTGGACACGAGTAGTTTGCAGTGGGAACCTCGGGCTCTTGTTTGTCACACACTGGGAACATTCCCAGTTCCAGGAGGTTCTCTGGGTGCTGCTTAGTGACATGTGCTGACCTGATTCTCTTTCTCCAACAGATCTGTTGCTCTGTCTGAAACCTCACCAGGGAACACAAGTATTAGAAATGGCAGGTAAGAGCACCTCAGATACAGCAAGTAGGGAGAGTGCTTTCAGAGAGTGTTGTTTGTGATGTTGTGGTGGCTATAAAGTGTCAGGAATGTGACCTGTGTCCCTTCCTGAGACCTTGGTGATCCCTAAAGCTCTTCAGCTACTTCTCCTGCCTTGGTCACATTCACTTTCCTGTCCTGATCTGTCACCTGAGGTTTCTGCCCAGGTGATAAAGGCTCAGGTGTGACTTGCTTGAAAGTTTTATGAGGGAGGAATTTATTCAGAAAAAAATTACATGAGAATGATTCCTTCTTTCCAGAAGCTTCCCACAGTGTTCCTAGCTGTGCTATTGACATTAATCCACCTGAATTTTACTTGCAGTGAAATCAGTAACAAAATTGCAACTTTTTTTAAAATAAGAGGAAGTCTGGAATTTGCCTCCAGCTGCTGCTCTTGGGTGATGCAGTTTGGTTTTTAAAAGCATGGAGTGCATTTGCTGATCTGATGTGTTGATCCCAGCCGTGATGGGAGAACTGTAGCACTCTAAGCTCTGCAGTCAGACATGAAAGGGGATATTTTCATGTAATTTATTTCATCTAATCTCAGAAGTAACCTGGAACAGCTGGGAACTGCAGGGTCTCTGGGTGGGAGGAGGTGGGCAGCAGCTGGGCAGCAGCAGAGAGGTGTAATCCCCAGCTTTGTGTGCCTAGCAAACAATTGTGGGGGTGTTTGGACCATTTTAAGAGCTTGAAAAATGACAAACTGCAGTGGCTGATTGGTTTTGGCCCCACCACGTGGGAACTCTGCACTGGGAGCTGGCAGCAGCTCTGCTGTCCATGACAGAAAATGGGAGAGAGCAGAACCAAAGGAACAATCTGCAGCTTCAGCTGTTGAAGAGGGAGAGAAAAAAAGTTTCCTCATCCCTCAGAAAAAAAAAAATAGATTGTTAAAGAATCTGCTTTTACTGTGTTTGATTAATCTTGGTCTTACTGGCTTCCCTAGAGACCTGTCCCTTCAGCTTTAAAAGCTGTGTCCCTCTGCTTTCCCTCAATCCAGCATTGTTAAATCCCTTTCTAGGCTGCAGGGACACACTGTGCTGGAGAGAAATCCCATTAGGTGTTTACAAGCAAACAAAAAATTAATGCAAAGGACTCCAAATTCCTGTGGACTTTGAAAGCATCCGTGGGCCATCAGCTCTCCATGGGATGGACTTAGCAGTGGTGTTAACCAGTAACTCAAACCAGCTTGGAGGGCATCTGAATTAATGTAAAATGGGTTTTAGGGAGATGAGTGAGGAGAGGCAGAAGATTTGATGTTTGTTTTTATCAGGAGAAGTCAAATTGGGCTGGTGACTTCAGACATTATTCCATAGCTACTTCTGATGTATTCCCGGTGGGCGTTCTCACCATATTTTCTGTGTGAAAATATGCATGAGGGAAAACCTTTTTCCTTCCTAAAGCCTGGCTGCAGCTCCAGGCTCTTCCCTGCCAACCTTCAAACAGAGCTGAGGAGCTGCTCCTGCAAAATGTCTCCTCAGCCGGAGATAATGGGAAGAGAAGGGGAACTCTTGTGCTGACAGTTCTTGTTCAGACATTTCCTCTCATCTCCTGCGCCATTTGGAGGTTTTCCCAGGACATTCTTCATCTCTTCCTCTGGTTGTTTTTAATTCTGTTTACTGGGGCTGAAGGAGGCTAGAGACAATTAGTCACAATGCCCTGGAATCAAACTTTAATCAGCTCTGGAAGGCAAGAGCAAACATTCCCAAACATGTAGGAACACACATCCAGGCACACACAGACAAATCCGGGAGCTGACAGCAGCAGAGGATTTAGCCATTTAATTACTTGATTTTAAAACAGAAATTCTTCCCAAGGTAGGGTTTTCTTCACCATATAGCTTTTGGCAGCATTTGCTGATTTATTGTCTCTGAATGCAAAGCTTTTTCTTTTTTTCTTTGTTTTAATTTTTTTTCCCTAGGGTTTAACCTTGCAGGAAAAACTTGAATGTGCCCTTTTTCCATTAAAAAGCATGTGTCTTTTCAAAACAAGATCATCCCTGACATAGAATCATGGAATCACAAAATCACTGGGGTTGGGAGGGATCTCAAAGCCCATCCAGTCCCACCCCTTACTATGGGCAGGGACACCTTCCACTATGCCAGGTCACTCCAAGCCCCATCCAGTCTGGCCTTGGACACTTCCAGGGGTCCAGGGGCAGCCACAGCTGCTCTGGGCACCCTGTGCCAGGGCCTCCCCACCTTCATAGGGTGGAATTCCTTCCCCATATCTGACTTATTTCCCTGAACTGGATGATACCTGGATACAAAATTCCAGTTTGGGGATGCCTTCAGGCACCACCCTTCCATATTGTCCCAGTCTTCTACAGGTCCTAAGGCCTGACCCATGGCCAGGACATGCTCCTGCCTACTCAGAACTGGTGGCTGAAGGTAAATCTGCTTGTCTGGACACCCCTCAGCCTTCCTTTCCTCTTGCTGTGGGTTTCTGAAGGGTTGTAACTGAACACCTCTGTGCAGCTGTTTCCCCCAGATGTTGGTGACACCTCCCCTTCCTGAGGAAGCTCATCCTGGAGCTTAAGTTTTTTTTCTTGCAGCACCTTTCACAAAACTTCACACTGATGTGTAAAGGTGTTAATCCATGTGATGTTTATTAGCTTGTTCCTATTCCCCTCTCTCAGCCTTGTGTGTAGTAGAATAAATGTCCTGTCCACTCCTGAGGAAGAAAATCAAAATATTTGTGGTCCAAGGAGAGGATGAACGTGCAGCACTGTTGGGAAGGGGTGGAGGGTGTGACACATTTCTGCTCCCAGCTGAAATCTGTGTTCTGTGTTCCAGAAAAGGTGAATAACTTCCCACCGCTCCCCAAGTTCATCCCTCTGAAACCATGCTTCTACCAGAATTTTGCTGATGAAATTCCCATTGATTACCAGTTCCTGGTGAAGAGAATCTATCATGTGTGGATCTGTAAGTTGAATAAAAAAAACTGTGCTGGAAAAGGTATCTGTGTAGTAAAACCCCATAGATCTCAATGACTTGTGTGCTTTAAGTTTTGATGAGGAGCAATGATGCCCCTTAGAATACTCTAATATAAGTTTATGCCTGAATTTTAAGCTGTGCCTTGAATCCTTGAAGAATCCTGAAGAAAGGAGAATGCTAGAAAAGTCTATTAGTAAATAGCAGACCACGTTTGATACCTTTATTAATGTCAAATGATCATAGAATCCCAGACTGGTTTGGGTTTGAAAGGACCTCAAAGCTCATCCCAATCCCACCCCTGCCATGGCAGGGACACCTTCCACTGTCCCAGGCTGATCCAAGCCCCATCCAGCCTGGCCTTGGACATTCCCAGGGATCCAGGGGCAGCCACAGCTGCTCTGGGCACCCTGTGCCAGGGCCTCTCCACCCTCACAGGGAATAATTTCTTCCCAATATCCCATCCAGCCCTGCTCTCTGGCAGTGGGAAGCCGTTCCCTGTGTCCTGTCCCTCCAGCCCTTGTCCAAAGTCTTTCCAGCCTTTTTGTAAGCCCTGTTTAACTCCCCAAAATAGCTACCTTAAGGAAGTTCCCAGTTCCCCTAAAGTAAGAGGAGTAGGAGAATTTTAGACAAAATGAGTGTGGCCGTTTGCTGCTACATGGTTCCCCTCCTCACTCTAGGAAGGCCAAAATTCCCTCTTATCCCCACATCTCCCTTCCCAAAGGAAGCAGTGTCTTCTTTGCATGCTGGCTGTTCCTTAGCTATCCACAGCCCCTCAAACAGTCCCCATCCTGCTGGAGTTGGGAGCTGATCCTCTGTCACAGCTGGTGATGTGCTGATACTCTGTGTGAACAGAGCTCCTGGCCCTGGGCTCCTGTTGTTTGCCTCAGCCACTCAGAAACCAGGAATGAGAATTGACCATTCTTCTCCAAGGAATGAAATCGGTGTGGCAGGCCTAGGAAACCACAGGGAATGCTTTGGAAGATTAAGAATCTTTTTGCCTTGCTTATCTTTTTTTCCCCAAATGCTTGTCATCCTCTTTACCCTTCTCACTGAAGGAAAGCTTGTTTTCTGCCAGCTCTGCATTTGGTTGCGTGGCTTTTATTCCAGATGCACGGGATGTGTGTAGGAGAGAGATTTGTGTGCATAAATAATGGCATAATCCATGGCTCCATTGTTCTTTGGTTATGTGGAGCTGCTGCAATGAGCTCTGTAATTTTCTTGCCTGAAGAAGCTGCCTGTCCCTCCAGACTCGCTGGTGCGATGTCGAAGCTGTAAAGCTGCCTTTGTCCTCCCCTCTCCCAAAACAAAGAGTCCCTCAGTCGAGTTAATGGCAGGCTGGAGGAGAGCCAGGGATTTGGGCATGGCCAGGAGAGCTGCCATCTGCACCAGGAGTTTCACATTTCCATCTGCAGCCCGCTTCCTTTTGGGCTCTCCCTGATTTTCTGGCGTGGGTTGGAGAGAGAGTGTAAAGGGAAGAAGGTAAACAAGAAAAGGCCAGTGTTGAAGAGTAGAAACACACAAGTCATCGCTGGAAGGGTGATTGCTCATTACTTTAATTGGATGTGAGTGCTGGATTAAGGTGGAGGGAGGTTTGGGGAAGCCTGTACCAGAGCTCCCACTGCTGGAGAACAAACTCCGACCTGAGGCACAGGGAGAGCCAAAAAAAAGTTCCTTAAAACTTTGTCGATGCTTTTGGCTTGGTGTTGTTTTGTTGTGGTTTGTTTTTTTTTTTTGTTAAAATTAAATTTCAGAGAAAGTATTCTGAAAATGGATATTTGGAGAAGTACAGCTAATTGGTGTGTAAATGAAATATCACAGATTCATGGGATCCCAGAACAGTTTGGGTTGGAAGGACCTTAAAGCTCATTCAGTCCCACCCCTGCCATGGGCAGGACACCTTCCACTATCACAGGGTGCTCCAAGCCCTGTCCAGCCTGGACTTGGACACTTTCAGGAATGGAGAATCTACAAACTGTTAGTTTAAATACCTAAAATTAATTAATGTGAATAACTAATATTCTTTTAAATAACTAGTATTCTTCCCCCCCAACATTAAGACACATCCAAGCCTTTTTGTATAAAGCTTTGTTGGCTACTCAGAAGACATTTTCTTTGCAGTAAAACAATATTTATTTTATTCTCAGGGCACGTGTAAGTCAGAAGTAGCAGCTGGGTGTAGGTTTCATTCTCCTGACTGTGTTGTCTATATTATTTTGTGACTATAAAACCTGGCAGTTGCTTAGGACCCCCAGGCTGTGTGAAGGCAGGTGGGTCAGTGCCCAGGAGGAGAGGGAAGAGTCAGAAGGACCAAGGCAGTGATGTGCAGATGAGATGCAGAGCCATGGCAGGGAGCAAAGTGGGGAATGGGCAGGACACGTTCCCTTGGCACAGGTGAAGAGAAATTCAGGGATTTAGTTCTGTCTGAATAACTGAGGCCAAGGTCCAGAGTGTCACCACAAGCTCCTCACCAGGCTGTGCTGCAAAGTCTTTGGTGTTTGGACCTTCCACCTTCTCCTTTCTCTGTGCTTGTTGACACAGGTTACCACAAAGGGTTTGAAGAGTCACCACAGTTTTCCAAAATAGGAGCTTGTAAATTGGTCTCTTTGACCCTGGCAGAGCCTGGGGGGATGCAGGGACAGCTGCAGGGAGCCCCTGGTTTTTGTCTTAACCCCCTTTCCAGGGATGTGAGCTCCAGGAAAAGGAGGGAGCAGCATCCCTTCATATACTACTACTTAGTGCAGCACTGCTGTGCTCTGGGGGCCTTTGTCAACTGTTCCTTTTTATCCAAGTGACAGGAACAGGGATGTGAAAAGGCCTCTAAGCCACCCCTATGGTCCCATATTCTCAGCCTGATTGGAGTTTGTTTATCTCCTTGCTCAAGGCAGCACTTCCAAGCCCTCAAGCTGACATCCAGGCTTCTTCAGAGGCCCGGAGAAGCAGAGAGAGAGCCTGCAAGGCACAGATCTGGCTCTGAAATAGCTCCTGAGTTAGCCCCAGCAAGCACAGAGTCATTCAGAGGCAGAGGCAGGGCTGGGGCTACCCCCCCCCCCTCCTCTCACAAAGGGGTTTTGCTATAAATGGAAATTAGACCTTGTTCATAATTCATAATAACGCTGGCCTGAGCCTTGTATTGGTCACATCAGTTGCTACCCAAACTCTCCATCCTTTGATAGGTCATAAAAGAGTTCCCTCATCCCTCTGCTGCAGGATCCCCCTGGAGCTGGATGTTCCTGTGCTCCCAGCTCCAGGGTCACACAGGAGCCTGTGACTCACTCAGAGCAACTGCACTGCTGCTCCAGGGACCCTTCCCATTGTAACCCTGGGGGCTCCATGGACTCCTGGAATACCCTGAGCTGGAAGGGATCCACAAGGACCATCAGTCCAGCCCCTGGCCCTGCCCAAACACCCCAACAATCCCACCCTGTCCATCCCTGGCAGTGCTGTCCAAACGCTCCTGGAGCTCTGGCAGCCTCGGGGCTGGGACCATTCCCTGGGGAGCCTGGGCAGTGCCAGCACCCTCGGGGGGAAGAACCTTTCCCTGAGCTCCATGCCAAGCCCCTGACACAGCCCCAGCCATTATCTTGTGTTTCCTTTCCTCATGAAGTCTGAAGTGCCTCACACCACGTTCTCTCCTTGCCCTCTGCCAGTTTACTGCATCACGCTGGCCGTGAACCTCATCGCCTGCCTGGCCTGGTGGATCGGAGGGGGCTACGGGGTCAACTTTGGCCTGGCCATCCTCTGGCTGCTCCTGTTCAGCCCCTGTGGCTACGTCTGCTGGTTCCGACCTGCCTACAAAGCCTTCCGGTGAGTAGGAGCCCAGGAGGTGCTTCTGGCCCAGTGTCCTCTGGAAGTTTCCCCAGTTGTTACTGGGGGTGCTGCTGGGGAGATCTCTCTGCCTGGGATGAAGGTTCAGCACTTGATGTCTGACTGTCTTGTTTACTTTCAAAATGAAGAAGAATGTGGTTGCTTTTAAGTACTAGATACAGGACAGGGGGTCACGTAAGAGTGGAAGTGAACAGTGTGCCCCTTCTAAGGGGGTTAAATTCATATTTTACTTAAATATCTCAAACTTAGCAGCACCCTTATCTCAGTACAGCATTAACATAGGTACTAATTGGTAAAGCTTCATTGAGGCTTATTTTGATGGAAGACTATTAAGTTATTAGTTTTTGAGAACTCTTCTGATTTCTGTCTCCAGCTACTTGAGAGCTTGTCTGCTTAGCTTTTTAGATAAAAGCAGTTCCCTGGAGTCAGTCCTTCTGAAACTCCACAAATATTTAAAGCCATCCTACATTTTTGCTTTAATTAATAATCATTTGCATTTGCTGTGGACCACGAAGCATCACTTAGACATTAATGTGTAAAGCCTGGCAGGGCTGGGGGAGTCCTGAGCAGTTCCCAGCCTGACACAGGGAAAGGAGGGACCTGCCCAGTGCCACCACCACACCCTACACCCCAGTCAGGGATTTGCCCTCTGAAAGTGAAGCTCTTCCTGGGAGGATACCCTGGATTTTGGTTATTCACCAGGCTCTGTGATGAGCTGGTTTGGATAACAGCAAAAGCAGCTGATGGAAATGGGAGGTGGCAGGTGGGTCCTGTCTATCACATGATAAATTAATTGTTTAAATGTGCTTCTGAATTGATGCTTTGTGTGCCCACAGCACTGGGCAGGTGCTGTTAAACCACGAGTGGCATCATGGAGTACAGGGGAGGATCATTTCTGCTGGAAACAGGAGGGTTGGATTGGTCTCAAAGCTCTAAATGACATGAAAATCCCAGCTCTGAACTCTTGCCCTCTGGGGCTGGAGTTTGTCCCTATCCCGAGCTCAGAAGCCCCAGGGCCTCCAAGTGCTGGAGTTCTGTTCAAAGAGGAGTTTCCATTCTAAAGTCTGGAGAGAATTACTCCTCCCTGCTGACCTCCCCCGGGCTCTGCAAGGGCCGTTTCTCATTATTCCTTGGATGTTGTTTGGATGTGTTTGTGCAAGTGGACACTGAGAGGTCCCCGAGGTTACTCTGTGCAGAGACTTGCAGTAAAAAAAGACTCAACCCCAGGGACAGAGTGGGGAGCCCAGGGATCATCCCCTGGGACAGCAGTTGGGGAGAGGCGTGGAAATCACTGTGGAGGGACCACAACAAGTGGTGATTGCAGAGGCAAAATCAGACCCACTTGTCCTGGAGGAGGCCCCCCTTCAGTGCTGGCACCCTGTCCTGTGAGGATGCTTCTGTAAAACCTTCGTCATCCCGCTGCAGCCCAAATTAAATTAGCTGCACAGCTCTGGTGCTAGGGCAAAGCTGTAGCAAATCTGCACCAGAAAGCTGGATGAGAAATCACCTTTTCTCTGTATCCCCACTAATTCCTGCAGATCCTTTCAAATGAAGACTCCTCCAGCCCCTTCAGGTCGGAGTTGCAAGAGTCTGTTTGAAGGCTCAGCCTCGAGTCTAATCCTTGTTAATTGGATTCTGAAAGGCACCACTGTCAGCAGGCCCTGCCTGAAGTATTTCTTTCACATTGCTGTACTCTGAGGTGGTATTTGAAGGGTGGGATTGTGACGAGACTCAAGGATGACAAATCTTCCAGAGCCACCATTTGGGAGCTGACAGACACCCAGACCAACACAGGCAGCTCCAAGGAGCTGGTGGCTTTTCCATGTGCCTCACCTCCCTCATCTCCTCCCAAGGCATCAGGGACTAGAATTATAATGCTAACAACCATTAGTGTAATAGAAATAATTAAAATAATAAGCATTTAAATACTTTGAGGGTTTATGCAGGAGCTGGCAGTGATTGGAACTCTTTTGTTAACTCCCCTTTGCACCAAACTGCCTCATAAGCACCTGAAGTGTTTTTTGTCAATCTGTAGATAAATCATTGGCCCTTTGAGTTCCTTAGAGTATGGGAATCACTTGTATCATTAAAAATGACAGTTTGAGGAACTTTAGATGTGCCTGATGTGGCTGGTTTGATGGGATGAAGATGTGTTGTGGCAGAACCCAGACCTGGGCAGGGCAGTGCCAGGCCCCCAGTTGCACCCATGATGGACACTGAGAATGTCCCTGGTCAGCGTCTTGCTTGGGGTCAGTTTCATGCTAATTACTGTGCCTGCAAAAACTCAAGGACTTGACCTGTAGATCCTGAGGTTGGGGAGCCTGCAGAGATGAGAAGTGTGCCTTTCAGGGTACCACCCACCTCTCTCATGGCTGTTTTCCCTCTTACGATGTCCCAGTGCTGGATTGTTTACCATGAGTGTGGGAACATGATGATAAGCAGACACTGAGACGTTCCCAGCTGGAATTCTCATGCTCAGTGATCATTTTCAGTGTATGGACAAGCTCTGCCTGCCAGTGCCAGGTCCCTGTGTGCCTCTTTGCCAGGGGCTGAGCTGGGCAGGTGTCAGGCTGGGCTGGCGTTTGGTCAGAGAATGATTCAGACTCTCTGTGTAGGAGACTCGTGTCCCTCCGCCTCTCCCTGTGTGTCATCATACATGCAATTCCTTGGGGAGAGCAACTGCAAGAGCCAGGTTATTGGGAGACAATCTGTGCTGCTGAGTCATGGAGCTGTGTGCTCTCAGTGCCAGGGAAGGGGGGGAAGCCTCCCAGCACACAGCCATGGAGGGATCCCTCTGGAGTCACCACTGTGGAGGGTTTGAATGTGGTGGTGGGGCCAGACATGGGTGTGGGGCAGCGCAAAGTGCCAGTGCCCCCCTGACCTCCTCTCTTCCTCCACAGGTCGGACAGTTCCTTTAATTTCATGGCCTTTTTCTTCATCTTTGGGGCACAGTTCCTCCTCACAGTCCTGCAGGCGATCGGCTTCTCCGGATGGGGAGCGTGGTAAGCGGGAATGTTCCAGCAGGCCCAGGAGCTCTGGGCTGTGGCTGCTTCCATGGACTTGGAGAGGCTGATGGGAGCCTGTACAGAGTGGAGAGGAAAAAGCTTTCTGATCTCCCCAGTGGCATAGCTGTATCTGCTCTTGGGGCACACCATGCAGGTTTCATTGCTGTGTGGGCAGAAATCAAGGCCAAAGTCGGATGGGAATTGGAACAACCTGGTCTAGTGGAAGGTGTTCCTGCCCATGTGATCTGTCTGGGCTTTAAGGTCCCTTCCAACCCAAACCATTCTGTGATCTTCACCAGGTTGCTCTTTGTAGCCTCTTCCCTCAGTGTCCATTTCTTTAGCCATTTAAGCAGCCTGTGTCGGGCTCAGCTTTGCCCTCAGTGTTGGCAGCACACGGTGAGCAGAGTGTGGTGACTCATTGCTGGCCTATGAGAAGTACTGTGAGAGTTCTCCTGAAATAAATGGGAGCTTGTTAGTCTGTCCCTGGTTGTGTTATAATTATTTGGCATTTTAACTTCCTGTCTGTAGAGACTTGAGAGCGATTCCTGCTGAAACTACAAGTAATGGAAAGTCTTAGCACTCCATATAACACTCTGTTTTCAGAATTGCTGATGCCTCACCTGGTTTTTGCCAGCAAAGGAATGGAGATGGACTGTAAACCACAGGACCCTGCTGCTCTGTGATCCCAGTTCTGGTCTCTAGATGCACAACCAAAAGCACCTTGGGAATGTGTCTTCTCTTCCCAAACTCTGTGCAGCTCGCTGTCCCTTAAAGCTCTGAGACTGGATTAGTGAGGGATGCTGGCAAATGAGAGTTAAGATCTTGGGGGAATACCTGCATTGAATTCTGTCAATTCTCTTCATTGTTCGTTTCATTTTCAAGAGCTTAAAAGCTGCCTTGTAATTTCTGGGTTATGAATCACAGAAACAGAGAATGGTTTGGGTTGGAAGGATCCTTAAAGGCCATCCCATTACACTCTCTGCCATGGCAGGGACACCTTCTCCTATCCCAGAGTGCTCCAAGCCTCCTCCAGCCTGGCCCTGGACACTTCCAGGGATCCAGGGGCAGCCACAGCTGCTCTGGGCAACTTCTGACTAGGCCTTATAAGCAAGTAAACAGTTTTTCTGATAACAGGGACACTTTGAAAAGCAGATTATAATTACATTGTGTCTCTTTTTCTGTTTCTTCCAGCGGATGGTTGGCAGCCATCACCTTCTTCAGTGTCAACGTGGCAGCTGCTGTGTTCATGCTGTTCCCTGCCATCATGTTCACCATGTCAGCTGTTGCAATGCTCATCTGCATTTTAAGGGTAGGTTCTTCTAGTAGAAGGTGTCCCTGCCCATGGCAGAAGGGTGGAATGAGATGAGTTTTAAGGTTTTTTCCAACCCAAACCATTCTGGGATTCTTCAGATCTCTCTCTGCCTTGGAGAACGCCTGCTGTGTATCACAATAATGTGAAGAGGCAGCTCAGCAGCCACCACAAGCCATCACTGCTTTGAAAGGTTGCACAGTGCAGTCAGTTGATGTCTCTCAGAGTTTCTGGAGGACAAATACAGACAGCACAAGACAGCTCAGGCTGGAAATTGTCACGGTGTCATGTGGTGATGTTGCTTTATGTCATGCAAAGCAAGCTTCATGTGGAGCAACCTGAGGCTGTGTGAAGTGGGGAGGTTTGGATTGGATATAACGAAACATTTATTTTCACAGAAAGGGTTGTAAAGCATTGGAAGAGGCTGCCCAGGGTAGTGGTGGAATCATCATCCCTGGAACTGTTCAAAAAATGTGTGGATGTAGCCCCTGGGGACATGGATTAGTGGTGATCATGATGGTGGATGGTCTTGGAGGTCTTTTCCAACCTCAACAATCCTGTGATTCCATGATTTGTTGCTCTTTGGGATGGTCAGTGGTGAAGCATCTGCAGTGGGGACCAGGTGGCAGGGTGGGAAGTGGGTCTCTGCAGAAAGAAGGATTTGCAGTAGGACTCTCTGGAAAGCTTTGGCAGACAGGGAAAACAGAAGCCCTGTGGAGGCAGCGGGGTCAGCGTTGGAGAGGTTTCAACCTCCTGGCCTGGGCAGGCTGCCTTGCAGTGGGATCCCCCACCTGAACCCTGGGCCTGCAGCTGAAATGAGTTCAGGTATTGGGTTCATATTCTCTGTCTGCACCTCTCTTCTCTGTTATTCCATTTTTTGTGCTTTGTTCCTCGGAAATCCAGCTCTTCACAGAGAGAGGAACAAATCCACAATCCCATTCCAAGTGGCTCTGCAGGGGCACAGCTCTGGGCTCCTGGTGCTGACTCTCCTCTTGTCCTCCCTTTTATCCCTTAGGTACATAAAATCTACCGAGGGGGTGGTGGAAGCTTCCAGAAGGCTCAAGACGAGTGGAACAGCGGCGCATGGAGGAACCCTCCCAGCAGGGAGGCCCAGTACAGCAATTTTTCTGGGAACAGCCTGCCAGAGTATCCCACAGTGCCCAACTACCCCTCTGGAAACCAATGGCCTTAAGCAGCAACAGCTGCAAACTGCCTGGATTCTCTCCTTTTTGGTCTTTTTATTCTTGTTATTGGAAAAGATCATTTGCATTCCCCCCCAAGCACCCCACTCATCTCGGGGACCTTTCTGGTTCTTGTCTCCTGATCCCTGCGGAATGTCCGTGCTCTCAGCCCTTCCCTCCTCCACTGCCCTGCACGGCCATGGCAGAAAGCTTTTTGTTTGCCTTGAGTCACCAGTATTTGCCTCGTTGCAGACTGAGAACAAACCCTACACTGCCCTTGCTTGAGGGAATCCTCTCCTGACCATCCCTGGAAAAGGCTCAGCTTCCCTGCGATGGCAACACCACCACAGCTGCTCCCGTTCCTGCTCCTGCTCCTGCTCAGCTTCCATTGAATGCACAGCACAGCACCACACCGTCTGTAGCAAATGCAATCAGAGCATTAGTAGCAACTGGCGTTTACTCTCCTGGATGAATAATGTGGAATTTTTCACTCTAAGGGAAATGCAGCGCTTAAATTATTTGGTACTGGTGACACTGAAGTGATTTGTGAAAGCTCCGCCCTCCGTGGGAGGATCCCTGCAGGTAACAGAGCTGCCCTGGGTGAGTCCTCGGATGTGAAGTCCCCACAAGTCCTTGTTTGCCTGGCTCAGACTGTTGTGATGCTACAAGTCTTGCTTCCCCTGCTGCCAAAACTTCTTGCTGGATCTGTGTGTCCCAAAGGTGCAGATTCATCTCCTTAGGTTCAAGATTGCTAAAGCCTGAATCAAAGCCCAGTGGAAACCAGTGCAGAGCTGACACTGGGCCTTGGTGATGTTCACCCTGGTACAGGGACTCAGCACGAGGTCTCCCCACCGTGTAACTTCCAGCCAGGTTTTGTGCTGGCCCAAGGAATGCCCCACTGGACACACCTTGTCCTGATGGGACACCTTCTTCCTGGGTTCCTGGCCAGGAGCTGGATGCAAGATAATGATTGATCTCAGTGCTGGGGCCCCAGTGTGGTTTGGAAATGCTTCTGTTACAATGAGTAGTTTAATTCTGCCTTCTGCTGGTGTAGTTGAACTCCAAACATTACAGTGGAGTCTGGGAGACCAAGGGAAGCTTGTTAGTCCTCATGGCTGCTGTTGGCTCTGTGGCTGGCAGGGCTTCCATGAGGGACAGATTCCTGCCTTTCTCCAAGGATCAGCTGAAGAGAGGATGAAGCTGTTGAGAGGGATTGTTTTCCCTGAGATTATCCTCCACCTTGTCATTCATCTCTGTTCTGTGCCTGAGCCATGCAATTCCCTCTGTCCTGCAGCGATCCAGGCAGCAAAGGCTGCGGTTTCCTCTTCCCCCTCAGCCTGCTGTGAATTTTTTTTCAAACCTGTCCAAACTGGGAGGTCAATTCCCAATTTTTTTATAGGGAGTGAGTGTTCCAAGTCTTTGGCTCTTAAAAGCTTTGGCCAATGATCCAGAGTTCTCCATTTGGGAGGCCCAGCAGGGGTTGGGCACCCTGGGGATCAGACCCGGAGCCTGCTGCCTTGGCAGGCTGTTGATGGGGTTGTTCCAAATTCCCAAATTCACACAGAGCAACTGGAAAACAAAACTGGCTCCTGGAAAGGGACAGGGACATGGTCCTAGCTAGGTGGAATTGATTTGCAAGTGGTCTTTTGAAAATGTTTCTCTACATGTGCCTTATCTAATGAAATCACAGTTGATAGAGGAGAGCTCCCGCTTCTCCCTCGCCCCTGCAGAATTCCCAGTTCCCTATTAACTCGTCCTGTGTCACAGTGTAAATAATGAGGGAAGCACAGCCTGGAGTCTGCACGAGCCCTGTGTTAGCAGGGCCAAAGCAGAAGCAGCCCTGGCTGGGAGGGCAGAGTCTGCCTGAGTTTCCGTTTACAGCCACACTGACCCCCTGCTGCAGGAGCAGCGCTCGGCTGGCCCTGGGACACGGAATGTGCTCCCAGCACCAGGGCTTTTCCTGGGGAGTGTGCAATGTGCTTGGGAGGGTGAGCTCTTGGAGCCTTCCTAACAGAACACGACCTGATGGTGTTGTGAAGCTTTTAGGTGCCTTTGTCTCGTGTCAAGTGTAATTTTAAGTGTTCTTTGTCGCTTGCCATCGGAGTGATGAAAGAACTGCCTGGCGTTGACTCCCTGGAAATGGAGGCACCACAGGGTGAGGGTCAACGGGGCTGAAGGTGGGATTGGCCACTCCTGGCAGCCAGGACATGGGGCCTGTGTCCCTCGGTCCTTCCCCTCGCCATCCTCAGCCCCTTGCCAAAATTCTTCAAAACCATTTGATGCCTGCCCCATTTTAGTGTGTCAGGTTGGAAGTTTCAAAGGAACCAAGAGGAGAAGCATTGCTGGGGGCTCAGCATCCTGCTTCTCTTTGGGATTTCCCCCCTTGGAGGGTCTGGGAAGACCCTGTTGAAGCACCCACCCTCTGTCACACTGGAAATGCTTGATGCAAGGAGAGGGGGTGCCTGGGAGCCTGCCCACCAGAGTGGTTGGAGCTGGACACCAAAACCACCCCCCATTAGCCTGCACTGCCTGAGATCCCTGTGGAGCTCCATGCACCTCCAGGTGGGATCTGCCACCTCATCCCCCTCCCTCCTCTTCGATGCCAGAAACCATAATTCCAGAAAGTTGACCCAACAACGCTGCCTGAACAACTGTAGCTTAATTTTTTTTTTGACTCCTCTGTATGTTTTTAAATGTTTACATTAGATTTCTAAGAGTTCTTAACACCGTTAACCCGGCCCTGGCTCCTGGTGCGGTCGGGCGTCACGTGGCGTGTCTGTGTGCGATGTTTCATGTCACCCGTGGAGCTCTGGGTTTTGTTTGTGTTTTCCTCCTGATCACAAGACAATAAATGCTCATCCTGTGCTTGATGAGGAGAACTGGCCGCATCGGAGAAGTGTCTGTTCCTAGGTAACCAGAGTTATCTGGCAGAGGGAAATGGCAAAATCTCTATTTTCCTCCAAAGTCTCCCACTGCATGTTGTTTTCTCTGTAAAAGAACAGCACGTTGATGGATGAGGCTCAGCCTCTGTGCTGGGCACTGGTGTGAATGGCTCGTTGTGGTTTGTACTCTTAGAGATGCCCCATCAGCTTTTACCAAAGGTGCTGCCCTTGTTCCCATCTTCTAACAACTGGATTGGAGAGCAGAGGTGTGGAGCAAGTCCCATCTCCCAAGCACCAGGGTCATTTTTGTGGCCTTTCCACAGTGCTGGCACCTGGCAGTGCTGGTGTCTGCCTTCCCCAGTTGTTGCCTGGAAGGAGACTGTTCTCCCTGGAATAGATGGGCTTGGACAGCGAAGGTGAGTTGAGTCCCTTTAGCACGTGCCTGAATTTATTGCCCAAAATGTTTTTCCAAAGCTATCACAGAATCCCAGAATAGTTTGTGCTGGAAGGGACCTTAAAGCCCATTCAGTTCCACTCCCTGCCATAGGCAGGGACACTTTCCACTGTCCCAGGCTGATCCAAGCCCCATCCATCCTGACCTGGGACACTCCCAGGGATCCAGGGGCAGCCACAGCTGCTCTGGGCACCCTGTGCCAGGGCCTCCCCACCCTCACAGCCAGGAATTCCTTCCCAATATCCCATCCAGCCCTGCCCTCTGGCACTGGGATCCATTCCCTGTGTCCTGTCCCTCCAGCCCTTGTCCCCAGTCCCTCTCCAGCTCTCCTGGAGCCCCTTCAGGCCCTGCCAGGGGCTCTGAGCTCTCCCTGGAGCCTTCCCTTCTCCAGGGGAACACCCCCAGCTCTCCCAGCCTGGCTCCAGCCCTCAGAGCAGCTCCATGGTTTCCTCTGGACTCATTCCCACAGGTCCATGTGTTTGTTTTGTGGGGGCCCTAGAGTTGGACACAACACCCCAGGTGGGAATATGGCAATTACCATATTGTGGTGTCAGAGCCCAGTTCCACTCCATGGCAGAGTTTTAATCCTAGAGGAGCCATTTCCCTCACAGCTGTTGATGTGACATCTGCTGATCTCAGTGTCTTCCCTGTCTCCACAGCCCTGTGCCAGGTTCCCCCTGCCCAGTCCTCACCATCCTCCTCTGACTGGTTCTCCACAGCTGCTGTTGTGCCCTGGTGTGTTGAGCATGAGGATGAATTGAATTTTTCTCAAATTCTTGCTCCAGAGCCTCAAAATCTGAGCACGAGGCACATTTTAAACTCCTGGCCCAGCTGCTACTCGGGCAGGACCTCGGCACTTGGAATGAGGGGGTTTTTATTGTGCTGCAGGAGAACTGGGCAGGGCTTGTCGGGAACATGCCTGGATCCAGGAACAGGGGTGGTTGTGCAGCCAAGCTCAGCCCCCCACCCTGAGGAGCTCCCAGAAAGCTCTGGATCCCCAGCAGTCAGGCTGTGAGGGACACTGTGAGGGCCTGGCTTTTCCTTTTCTCTGGCTGGGAAGGTGTGGAGCAGCTCCTACTCCCAAGCTCCTGTGGTCCTTTTGTGTTGTCTGCTTGTGAACGAGCCCAAGTTGTCTCGTGCCCAGGAGAGGGACAGAGGTCCTGGCTGGATGCTTTCCCAACAGAAATTCCCTGGTTTCCCTTGCTCCTCTTGCTGGTTCCCCCGTGGTGTCTCTGCAGGCCTTTGGCACACCGTGTGCTCACCGCTGCAGATTTGCCTTGAAATAAAATCAAAACTCCTTTCCTCCCCACTCCCCTGCTCCAGAGGGTGGTTCAGTTCTCCAGCCAAACATCTGAACAGCTTGTGAGTTCTCAAGTGTGTGAAATCACCACAAAATCACAGAGTGGGGGAGTGGGGTGGGGTGGGATGGGGAAAAGAGAAAAGGGAGGGTTTCAGGGTGATTTTATCCTCTCCAGGAGTGATTTTGTCTTCCTCAGGGGTGATTTTATCCTCTCCAGGGGTGATTTTATCCTCTCCAGGAGCAGGACGTGGGTCACAGTCCCTCAGCACCATCCTGAGCCAGGTCACAGCACAGGAACAGGATGGGAGCAGAGGGAATTCACACATTCAGAACTTTCCCAAAAACCAGCGGGGTTTTTTTCCACAGGGAAAAGTCCTTCAGCCAAACGTTGTGGGGAGAGCTTTTCCCTGGAACATTTCTGTCACAGAAGAACCATCTTAAGCAGCTGGAAACTGAAATGGGTACAGATTGTGCCCCAAACCCGCACAAACTCACTTGCCCACTGCCTGAAAATACTTTTGGGGCACATCTGTGGTGAAGATGAGATCAGCAGGGTCGTGCTGGGGTGTCCCTTCCCTCCAACCTTACCCTGAAACCTTCAAACTTGGGCGTTGAGGGAAAAGTGCTGAGAAAGAAACGGTGCTCTGGCTGTGGATCCTTCACTGAGGGAGCACAGGGATGGAGGATCTGTCCCCAGGGGGTCATGCAGAAGACAATTAAAGGCTTTAGGAGGTGGCACTGGGGTCTGTGTCCCTGCCTGGCTGCTGAACCAGCAGATCCCACTGTCCTGGAGCTCTGTCCCCTGCGAGGCAATGCAATGGCAGCGGGATGGCAGCGGCTCCCTGTCCCTCAGGGCGGGGTGATGGCCCCAGGACGGTGACAATGCCTGTGAAATCCCACCCCGACTCCCCTCTGTCCCCGTGGGATGGGGCAGCACAGCTGAGCCCCCTCTGCGGGACCCCAGTCCCCGTCCCGAGGTCGCCCCAGAGGGGCTGTAGTGGGGATGGATGTGGGAACTGTGCCCCAAAACAGGAGCTGTACCCCAAAACAGGGGCTGTAGTGGGGATGGATGTGGGAA
>VZRX01004696.1:24377-92182 GCA_013398075.1 Notiomystis cincta
GGGGTCGGTCTGGGCCGGGGCTGAGGGGGGGCTGTGGGGGTCGGGCTGGGACCGGGGGATGGGGGAGGCTTTGGGGTCGCGTTGGGGTCAGGCTGGGCCGGGGGCCCAGGGCCGCCTCGCCCCGTGCCCTCGCAGCTGTGGCTCTTTTGTGGCCCCGGCGAAGAGGTCCGAGCCCCCAGTGCCCCTCGGGGCCGGGTGGGCGGCAGGGAGGGGATCGGATCCTCCCCGCCGTGTCCCCTCGGCCCGCACCCTGCCCCGGCCTGCCCGAGCCTCGCAGGATGTTGGCTCCTTTGTATGTGGCTTTCCTCTCTCCAGAGGGGTTGGGAAGTGTTTATTTGGGGAAAGGCCTGTGCTGAACCTGGCATTTAAAACGGCTTTTTTTTTTCTTCAGCGAAGCGGGAGAGGATGAATGTGAGAAACGGGAAAAGTGCCCTCCCCCTCTTGCCCCCAGCAGACAGGAGCCGACTTGAGCTGTTCCTGAGGTTTGCAGATGAGGAGCAGCTCTGCCGGGGAGGCCCTGTGGCTCCTGTCGCTGGCTGGCAGGAGGGAGCTGGGTCTTGGATCTCGGGGAGCGAACAACGGGGAGTTGTGGGGATGGTCAGGAAGGTGCCTTTTCTTTGGGGTAGTGAGCAACATGAAGGCTCGCCGTGTTTGGTGTATTCTGGAAGCTAAAAAGCCAAGTTGCACAAACCCCTTTCAAGTTGCCATGATATTAGTCCATTCCAAAGAGTCTGAGTTAGCCTGGACCCGGGTTGAAAGGTGTGTAAAACCTTTGGAAGTTGCCTCCTTAACTGATCTGTTTGTTTTCCTTCTGCACAACAAGTGGTTGGAGATGTGGAAGTGCCTTCTGAGGAGTGAGAGTTCACCTGCCAGCCAGGCTGCCCTGTCAGGCTGCCACACACAGTGTGCCCCCATCTCCCCACGGCCAGCACACAGGTTTAAAAATTGGGCCTTATGTAACAGATTGGAGCAAACGTTTGGTGTTTGCCAGTGGTCTGACAAAGAATTGCTGCAAATTAGGGCAGGAGGCCTCCATGGGGAGCCTTTGCCGTGGCGGGATAGGCTTGGCTGCTGAGAGGAACTTGCCAAAGATTTGTTGGTTTTGTTTTAATTCGGTACATTGCAGATAGGGACGTTGTTTGGTCAGTGTTTTATCGCTCCTGAGCACCTTTGGGGTGCTGGGCGGGTTGTGGTGCTGACTGGTCCAACGCCAGCATGCTCAGATCTGTGGGAACATGAGGTCTGAGGAGCCCCCAGCCCTCTAGGGGGTTGTCCCTCAGCTTGGAGAGGTGGCTGCCCTCCTGTGCCTTAGGGTTTGATCTTTGTCTCATTAGCTGACAGCTCTGTGAGGCTTTATAAATCACTTAAAAATCACTTGTGTAGTTCCTCTGCCAAAGCAGCAGCTGCTCCACTTTGCCCCTGCATCCACGGGGTGCAGCTGGTGGTGGTTTGCAGGGCAGACCTTGTGTCCAGCAGTTTCCCTGGGCACACTGGATGGAGCTGTGTGCTCTGCTCTGGCAGCGTGGTGTGTGTTGGTGCAGCTCCTGAGAGGAGCAAGTGGGCCCTGGCAGCTCAGCAGGCTCCTGGGTGCTGCTCTCTGGAGCAGCTTCGCAGTGCCCCTTGTTTTGTATTCCGTGTCAGAGCTCCTGTGCAGCCTGGGTGTTGTCAAAACTGTTAATACGGGAGTGACTCAGCGGATCAATGGGAATGACATGAGGGTTGTGCTCATGGACAATCAGTATTTCCAGCCCCACTGGGCTGGAAGACACAGTGTCTGAGAGCAGCTGCCAATAAACATCTTTGCTGGACTTGGGCCTGGCTGTGCTCTGGAGCTGTCTCCCCCTGCCCAGTGCCCCCTCCCCTGGTTTTCCTAGCTGGGAGGAGCTGGGGTGAGCTGTGCTGAAGCAGCACTCCTGTGCTCGGCTGGTCCCTCCAGGTGTGTGCCCAGCCCTCCAGCCGGGGCACTGCTGCCAGGCCCAGGCTCTGCGCGGGCCAGGGTGGGTAGGAAGCTGTTTATCTCTGCCTTCAGACAGGAACTGCAGCTCCACTGGCACTAAAGCCTTGGTGGGAGGGGTGAGGGAAGCCTCGGGTGAGCAGCAAGCCCTGATGTGCTGTTGTGGGGTGTGCAGGAGAGGTGCAGCCCCTGGGCTGGGGAGGAGACTCCCCCTCTCTCAGCAGGGCCGGGCACTGTGGGGTTTGGTATCAGAGGGCAGTGGCCTTGCTTGCCCTGTGGTACTTGTGTGACTTCCAGCTGCAGTTCGAGGAGTCAAACCCTCTTCCCTTGTAGTGCTGCTGAGTGGGGACAAACTTGGGTGCCCCCACAGGAGCTTCCATCGTGTGTTTGCCACGGCTTTTTGCTGAGAGCCTGTGGGAACAGCGCTGCCCACAGCCCTGTAATTGGGCTCTGACTGGGCAGACGTGGCTCGCTGTGGGTGCAGTGAGAAGCTGTGAACCTGAGCCTCATTCTTTGGCCCAGACGTGGTGTGACCTGGAGTCTGCTTCGGTCCAGCTGTACCCTGTGATCTGGGAGGGCAGGAAGGGAGAGCAGGTCCCAGCAGCTCTGGGGTTCTGCTGGAGAACAGGTCATCTCGTTAGAAAAGCTGTGTGAATAGTTTTGGGGTTTCATGAGAGGCTGTTTCTACTTCCTGCTGGCAGTTGGTGTCTCTGGTAGATCCATTGCTATAGAAGAGCAGCAGCTTTGATTGTGAGGGAAATGAAAATCTGGGGCAGCCGAGAGCAGAGCATCAGGGTCCTGTGTCAGGCTCCCCAGTTCACGCCTCCTCCTCCTGGGGAATTGTAAATCCCTGCCCAGGCTGTAGCCCCGCAGCCCTTCCTGTGGGCAGCCCCTCCCTTGTGTGTTACATTGGTGCATTATTTCTAATAACTGGCTTTGAAAAAGCAGCCTGTGCATCAGGAACTGGAGTGACAGGGCACGAGGAATGGCTTCCCCTCACAGAGGACAGTGTTAGATGGGTATTGGGAAGGAATTGTTGGCTGTGAGGGTGGGGAGGCCCTGGCACAGGGTGCCCAGAGCAGCTGTGGCTGCCCCTGGATCCCTGGGAGTGTCCAAGGCCAGGCTGGATCAAAGGAGCACCCTGGTCTAGTGCAAAGTATCCCTGCTTATGGCAGAGGGTGGAACTGGATGAGCTCTAAGATCACTTCCAACCCAAACCATTCAGTGATTCCATTCCGAGGTGTTCCAGCACAGCCCTGCCTTGTCTGTCCTACCCTGTCAGGTTCCTGGGTGACACCTGGGGTGCTCAAAGCTGTGACCCCCACTCACAGGCCCCCAGCCCGGTGGGGGCAGGAGGGAGGGTGGTGCAGTGGCTGTAAAACCACAAGACGTCTCTCTGCCTTCCGCTCAGTGCTCTCGGAGCGCGGCAGCAGCAGCAGATCTGCGCCCGCCATGAGCCCTGTGTGGTGTTGGAAATGGCTCTTCAGGTAAGCTGAAACTTCTAGGTAAGGCTTTGCAGGGTGTTTCAAAATGCTGCGTGGAGCAAGAAGTCTCTGGTTTCATCCACCGCCCACAGTAAGGAAAGTTTGCTCGTGGAGTAGAGGAATTCAGTTAGTCCTGTAAAGACTTTGAATTGGCTTCTTAGGCTTCAGCAAGATGCTGGACAGAAGTTCACTGTGTCTCCAGGAAGATCTCCCAGTGCCTGTGGAGTCTGTGTTTTGCTGGGAGGTTGGTGGCAGTGGCCTTTCCAAGCAGTGCCCTGCTGACATCTGCCTTCCCCACTGCATCAGGCCCTCAGCACTGGAAACTGAAACATCCTTGCTTGTAGGACACAAGTGTTGGTGGTCTTGAGGCCAGTTCAGTGCTGACAGTGAAACCAAGTGCTCTCACAGTCCTGTCTGTTGAAGGCTTGCACTGAGAGGGTGACATGGGGGAAGCCCAAAGTCCTGTCTGGTGATGTCCAGCCCAGCTGACCCAGGCTGCTTGTCTCCAGTGTGAGCTGTGAGGCAGCAGAAACACATCCACTGGTGTCTGGTGGGAACCATGCTCTGAAAGAGAGCTGGGAAGTGCTGTGTGTTGTTTAGTGTCTGCAGGGCAGGGGTGGCAATAAGTTGGATGTGAGAGCAGGATTTGGGATGAGCCAAGACACTGTTGCCTTGGAAATAAGGTGCCCATTGGCTTCCCAGGCTGCTGGAGACTCTGGGAGTCTGGAGGAAAGGAGCGTTAATTTTTGAGTCATTCATTTTTACGTGTTCACCGAGCAAAGAATGTCCTGTAGCCCTTTGTTACTTAATGTTATGTAATATGTAATGCTTTTTAATGAGGCAGGCCTGGCCTTTGCTTTCCCAGTGGTGAATGAGACAGTTGGCAGGTGATGCACGGGCTTTGACACCCTGAGAGGGATGTTCTTAAGTTAATAAACAGGGGTTAAGGTTGAGCTTGAACCTGGATTTTGTGCAGCTTTCCCTTGTAAGAGCTTTGCAGCCCTGCAGCTGAGCAGTTCTGTGCAGCAGGAGTGGTGCTGGGAGGGGTGTGGGGGTTCCCTGGGAGCACAGCCAAGTCTCTTGGAGGTTCATTCGTTTTCCCAGGCTGGGGGCTGGAGAGTCTTGCTAAGAGGGGCTCTTGGGTCTGGGTGGCTGAACGATGGGCTCAAAAAGGTGAGTGGACATCTAATTTAAACCTGAACAGAGCTGTGTTTGTGCTACAAAAGCTCCATTCTTGCAGACTCTGTCCTTGCCCAGGTTTTCAGGTAAAAAAATCTTGCTGCTTTTGAGGTAGCACCGAGGTACAAACAACAAAGCAAAAAACCCTTTCTGTTATCCTTTTTTTAGCAGGGCCTGTTGGCAGTGATGAAGTTTATACTCTGTGCCTGGTTTCCCTGGTTTGATGCGGGGAGAGGACGGTGCTTTCCAGCACCTTCTGTGCCGTGTGTGTGGGCGAGGGGCAGGCTGAGGCTCTCCTGGAATCCCCCCGCCCCCAGCTCTGCCGATTCCTCTCATCCCGAAGGCGATGCCGGTCTGACGAAGTCTGGCTTTGGTGCTGCCAAGTACAGGGAATATTAGGGAAGGACTGGGAGTGGAGGTAGGGCCCCTGCTCTGGAAGAGGCTGCTTAGAGCTGGGAGCTGAGGAGCAGCAGTCGGCTCTGGGAGTGCAGGGTCAGTGTGCTGTGGGATGAGGAGGTGTTGGTGTTCATAGGTACAGGCTGGTCTGTGCCTTGAGCCTTGGGAACTCCTGCTCAAACTTGCTGGAGCTTGTTGCTCCATGGCTTCCGTGGCTGGGGAAGGAGTAGGAAGTGCTCGGAGCTTTAGCATTTCCTCCGGGGTGACTCGCAGCTGGTTTTAAACCCACACTGTTTTCAGAGGGGTGTCTGCCTCCTCAGGGGATCTCACTGAGAGGTTGTCAGAGCCCCCAGCAGATTCCCCAGCTTGAAGTGCCATTATAAGTGTGTTGGGAAGGAATTAGAGAGGAATTCCAGCACAGCAGACTGTCAGAGCTCTCCATCTCACACAGCAGTGGGGGATGTTGCCAGGAAGCAGCTCTCCACTGCTCAGTCCCTCTCCTGCCTCCCAGGCCTGCTCAAAGCAGGCAGAGCTGAGCAAGGTGCTCGTGGGCTTACTGGGTCCACAGGAGAGTGAACATTTAACACACCCCATACTGGATTTAGCAGGATATAGAACAAATGCTGTGAGAGTTGGTGTATAGCACATCTGTGCCATGTAACTTTTCTCAGGGTAACTGTTGTGGTGTTGTCTGGAGAAGCAGTGGGCAGACCCCTGGTGTTGGTGCAGACTCTGATTTGGGATGATTTTGGCAGAGGCTCTTTGGGATCTGCCTGCAGTGGGGGCGATGGAGCAGCCCCTCTGCTCGGGCTTGGATCAGCAGCATCTGGACATCACAGTGCTGCTCTGGGGTGCAGCAAACCTGGCTCTGCAGGGCTCTGGCTGCAGAGTCACAACAGCAGCTCTGCTCCCCTGATCCATGTGGAAAATGCCCATGACATCCCAGAATCTGAGTGCTGCCATGCTTCAGGTGTACTGACCTCAGTGCAGGTTTCTTTTTCCTCCTCAATCTTCCCTCTGCCTTTTATTGTGCTGCCATCTCTCTGACTGCTTGGGCTCCTGCCTTGCTGGGATGTTTCCATACAAGAGCCAGCACGTCTGTTGGGAGCAGGGCTGCCTGCAGAGCAGGAACAGCCTGGAGCATCTTCTGCACTGAAGAGCTCGGCATGGCTGGATGGAGAGGTGGGCACCTTTGGGAATGCTGGTGGTGCAGCCACAGGCAGGGAGGACAAGGTGTGCAAATGCCCTGGGTGGTTCCCACTGTTCCCAGCAGGTCTTTTCCAGTGTCTCTCTGAGGATATTTAATCACAGACCTGGAAATGAGACTCAGACTGATCCTGTGCCCGGCGCAGAGGATGCACTGCAGCAGCCTTGGCTGGGTGACAGCAGACACCCGAGGTGTAAGAACGCACGAGCAGGGACAGTTCCCACTGCTGGTTGTGGTCCTGGCAGGGGACTTGCAGAGCCTGAAATCTGACTTCTCCCAAGAGAAGAGTGTAACGCTCAGTGCTTTGCTCCTATTTTTGTTCAGAGCCAGAAATCAAAGTCCAGAGCGGTGCTTCTCCAGCCAGAATCATTGAAAGGCACTTGCTGTTGTTTTAGGGCCAATATTTAACTTCTGCCTTCCATGAGGAATGCCTGTTAGATTCCAAATATTTGCCTTAAGGAAGAAGTTTGAGGGAAGAATGTCCACCGCTGGCGGGGAAGCAGGAGGGATTCAGGAAATGAGTTTAAGGCTGTGCATGTCCAGGTCTGTGTGGCACAGCCTGTGTTCCCTGTGGCACGGCTCTGGCAGGTACGAGGCAGCTCTGACTGAGCCGCCGTGCGGGAATGGCTGAGAGGAAATGTTTGTGTGCTCCAGCGCTGGAGCACAGGGCGTGTCTGCTCCCACAGCCCCAGTCCTGCGCTGCCACGGGGATTTAAAGGCATAGGCTGGGAGCTGCTCTCCAGCTGGGGCTGTTGTGGCCAGCCAGACTGAACTTCCTGATAAAAGCAGCTTATCAGAAAAGAAATGCTCTGCTGCTTTTGCTTTCGCTGTGGTCTGTGGTGGCAAGGGTTCTTTAGCTGTGAAATCCTTTGCAGTGGATCCTGCTAATGGCAGATTTCCTATTCCCTGGGCTGGCTTGATGAGGTGCTCATGGCTTCTCCTCACCTTTCTGTGTGATCCCTCTCGCAGGGTGCCCCAAACAACCAGCCTGCTGCTGGTTCAGTGCTGAGCTTGTCCCACGTTTCTGGGAGAGCAGCTGAACGGGGTTGTGTGCTGGTGTATGTCAGAATTTGGAGCAGGGTATGGTGGCATCTCGGGCTGAATGGGCTGGCTGTGTGTGTGAGGACACAGCGATGGAGAGGAACTTGATCCTCTTCCCAGCCCCTCTCTGCAGACAGGGCCAGTCAGGAATTCTGGGTCTGGCTGGGAAGTCTGGGCTTCCTTAGCTCCATGGTAACCCTCTGCCCTGACTTGTCACACTCTGTGCTGTTGATTGGATGGTTTTGGTTAGGCTTGACTGTTTTACGCCTGGATACAGAGAAAACATGTTTCCTCTTGAAGCAAAACTAAAGACATGCTGCAGTTTGAAAGGGGAAGGCTTTGCCTGGGCTCCTGCGGGCAGAGCTCAGCACAGCTCTGAAAGGCTGAGAACTTCTTTGTGCCAGGGTTTGCAGGCAGCCCTTGGGCCCAGCCTGAAGCTGTGCCAAGGAGAGCCAAGCCCAGCCAGAGCATGGCTCTGGCTCTTAGCCGCAGCTTTGGTGCTGGGGAAGCAAAGAGGAGTGAGAGCCCCATCTAGCTTGGAGGATAGTGGGATGCTGGGCAGCTGTGGGAAGTCTTGGTCCCTTTCCATGATGAGAGTTGATGGGTTTAGGCCCACAAATTGGCTGCCTGGTGAATGAGGGAACCAGAGGAGCTGTATCCTGTCTACAGGGGTTGAAAGAGGTGATGTGAGCTAGAAACATGAGTAATTAACTCAAAAAAAAAAAGGAAAGGTTGGGGTTTTGGATGGAAGTGTGTACTAGAGAAGGGTGAATGTGTGTTGGCTGGGGTTTCTGGGACAAACCAGAGAAGTGAAAGCCCAGAAATAAGGGAGAAAGGACAGTCTGTTCGTGCAAATAATGGTCCAGGTAATAATAGCAGCAAGATGAAATCCCTCTGATTTTATAAATTAAGCCCTTTGTGTAGGGTTGAAAGAAACAGGTAAGGGGAAGGGGGGAACCAGCAAGGTTGCACTGGATGTACCTGTTTGAGAGAGTCTTTTGGATGAACCCCTTGGAAGTTTCCTTTGCCAGTGCACAGCACCACCTCTTCAGCTGTAGCCAGTCCTATGCTCTTCCTGTTTCAGTCCTGGTCTTCTCATCCCCTGCAAAATACACACCAGTGGGGGACAAGGGAAGATGAGAAAAAAGCCTTTGGAATATGCCCTTCTGATGTGGAGGTTGGTGCAAACCAGGCCGAATCCTTAACCCGAGCAAAGCTGTGCCAGTGCTTAATAAAAGATTGTGAGGGTGATCCTCTGTGTGAGGGATGGAGGAGTGAAAAGATCCTGCACAGAAAGGGATGTAGGTCTCTGGTCCCTCTGTTTTGAAGCTTATCCCTCCCTGGAAGCCAGCAGGCTGGGCTGGGCCTTAGGAATTTGTCCCAGTTAGTCTCTGGTTAGTTGGGAATTGCTGTTCTCTATCCTCTTTTTTTCTCTGAGATCACAGATGCTTCCATGCCCATCTGTGAAATATGCAGGTCGCTTCCTTACCTTTGAGAGGTTGCAAGGAAAACTGTAATGGATTGAGCTGCTGATGGTCCTGTAATAGAGGGGGTGGGAAGATGAACGCCTCGTGGATCGCTGGCTGCTTCCCTGAAGATGCTGCTGGCTCTTGCACGGAAGCTGATGGATGTTGTCATGCCACAGAGCATCCCTCTGCCCCAGTTATTCTGCAGGAAAGATTAATTGTGTGGTGCTACTCTTTCCTCCTCATGGTCTGGGCTGTGGGTCCTGCCTGTGGCCCTGCAGCGCTGTCCCTGTTGGGTGACTGTCCCTGCTGGGGAGGAGAGCTGGGAGCCAGGGCAGCAGCAAGTCATCTCCTGTGTGGCTCTGCAGCAGGGAAGTGGTTTTGGTGTCTCAGCACACAGAATTTAACAGCTCTTTGGGGAAAGTTTCCCGGTTAGCCCCACTGGATGCTTACCCTTCCCTCCCACTCTTGTCCCCCCCCCAAATTCGTACGGTTTGGCAGTCATTTGGGGGGAAATGTGTGGGGCTTGGAGCAGCCCGGGGAAGGAAGCAGAGGGGAGAATGTGGAACAGCTCAGCTTGGCAGAGCTGCAGCTCTGCCACCCAGAAATGGAAACAGCCTTTGTCACCAGTGGGAATGACATCCCTTCCGCCCACCCTGCTCTGGGACTCTGCAGGACAAAGGGCCTGCTCTGGAGCAAGGGAACTGGGCTGGGACAGAGCTGAGCTGGTGGTGTTCCCCCTTTCTGTGTGACCTTAGGAGAGGTGGGGGAGTTGTGATTAACTGTGGTTTGGTGATTGAAGAGATAACTGGATCCAGGCACCCCGTTTTTTGCCTGCCTTGCTTCGCAAAAGGCCACCCCAGATCTGCCGGTGCAGCTGCTTCCTAACCTGGTTCTGTCAAAAGGATATGGGTTAAGGGAAAAAAAAATCCTACAATTAAAAGTGTTTCTGCCAACCTAGATCCTGCTGACAGAAAAGGGGTTGGTAGCACTACACATGACAGGAGGCCAAGCAGATCTGTGCAGAGTGACAGTCCCCAGATGGCTGAGGAGCAGGGAACCCTGCTGGCACACGCAGCTTTCACCATTGCAGTGCTCAGGCCTTTGGCAGCCGGGCTGGAATTGTTCCGAATCCGCTGAGTTGGAGTCTTTGTGGGCCTTTAAACTGTGGCTGGTGTGTGTGTGGCTCATTAAAAACCCCTTCCAGAGTACTCAACTCGCCCCTTGCCCCCATTCCCTGTGGGATGAGTAGCTATCCCACATCTTGGAGGTGGGAGATGAAACTGTGGTTTTCATTCCTCCAGGGCTGTGTGTCGTCTCTGCCTCTCCCTCCCCTGGTTCCAGGCAGGGCTGGGAATGAGCCCTGTTGCTGTTACAGCTCTTGCCCATGGGAAGTGATCACAGAATCCCAGAATCATTTAGGCTGGAAAAGACCCCCAGGATCGAGTCCAGCTTGTGACAGATCCCCATGTTGTCACTCAGCCCAGAGCACTGAGGGCCGTGTCCAGTCTTTCCTTAAACACCTTCTAGGATGGTGGCTTCACCACCTCCCTGACAGCCCCTTGCAATGTTTAACAACCCTTTTATAAGAAGAAATTCCTCCTGATATCCACTCCTGTGTTGATGAAGGTGATGGAGAAAAGCTGTCTAGTTTCTCAAACCACCCATGTGGGTTTTGGCTCTCCTGTCAGGAGCTGGTTGCTTTGCCACACAGAATTTGTAGCCCCCCACTGGAGCTGCTTGGAGCTTCTGGACCGATGGATGGCACCTTCTTCTGGCTGAGCTTTTAAGTACTCTGCAAGTGCTCCCAGTGCCTCCCTGGCTCTGCACTGGATTCTCTGGGTGGTACAGAGCAGCTCACCTTCTCCAGTTGTTGGATTCAGAGTCCTTCCTTTCCCACACCTCTGTGGTGACAGCCCTGGAGTGGCAGAGCTGGGTGGTGTCCCTCTATCCCCTGGCAGGAGAGCAACAACACTTAAGAAGTGAGGTTGCCCAAGGTAGCACTGGTGAGAAAGAGGAGGGCATGGCTGGCTGCGGGCATCTGCTCCATCCACCTCCTGGAAATGTAAACCAGGAAGAAAATCTGAACCCAATCTGGCAGTCTCCAGGTCAGGCCTCTGACCCCCTCCTGGGGCTGTACTGGGTTACTGCCCTGCCTGGAGAAGACACCTGTAGTCAGGGCCACCATCCCTGCAGGTGACCTTAGAGGGCACAGCAGCCTTTGGGGACTGGGCTTTTCTGCCTCTTCTGCCCCCGTTTTCTGTGTGACATATGGCAGTGTTGTGCCTCAGTTCCCTCTTCTGTAATGACACTTCCTTGGTGACCTACTCTGAACCAGCTGCTGCAAGGAGCAGTGTAAGAGCTGGGTGGGCATTGGTCTGGAAAGCCCCTGGAGCCTGTGACAAGGGACATTGGGAAGATAAGATGGCTCATGCTGCTGCTTGGATTGTTTCCCAGCCTGCTGGGAGAGAAGGAGGTGTGTGTCCAACCCCGGGAGCCATATGGTGTGGGGATGCCAGCACAGGAGAGCGGATGGGGTCTCTTCTGGGGTGTCCCACCTGGTGTGTCATGTAAAGAATTTGAAATGGCAGCATCCACACCTGATATCATCTGCTCTCCCTGGTGGCCTGGGCTCCCCTGGAACGGAGGGGGTTTTCTCATGCATGGCTGCTTGGAAAGCTGTGGTTCAGATAAGACAAGGCAGTCTGCTGTGGCCATGCAGCAGCTTGGACAGCGGGGATGTCCTGCCCTCCAGAGACGGTGGTTTCCAGAAGAGTGAGCGTCACCTGTGTCCCTGGCACAGAAATTGTCAGGCTGGTGCAATGTGCTGATGCTATTCCTCAGATTCCTTGTCTGTCTTCCTGTGTTGGGATCCTCCAGCTCCCTGTGTCTTGCACAGGAGGGGCTGTGTTGGGATTCCCCTGCTCCCTGTGCATTGCACATGAGGAGGCCATGCAGACAGAGTGGAGGGAGTGGTTTTGCTCATTCTATGCTCATTAGAGGCTGCAGGGAAGGGAAATGGAACCACTTCTAGTTCTCTGCTAAATTTTGATCTCCCACTCTCTGGAAGTTGGGAGCCAGCTGGGATACCCTGGGTTGTTCAGTGATGTTCAGCCATTTGTGCTGTGGGGGAGGCCCATGGTGTGAGTGTCTGGGGGTAGCAGTCTGTTCCCAGGCTCCTGCTCCTCAGGTTATTTAGGAGCTGGTCCAAAGGCTGTGAGGAGGAACAAGTCCCGAGTGTGTCCCTGTGGTGTCCCACTCTGTGGGGAGGAGGGTACCAGGCTTGCCTGTGCTGGTTTTCAGTCAAGTTCGTCTTTGGGGAGGAAATCTCTTCCAGGTGGTTGAAATATTTTCAGACCCACCTTGGGCTTGGAGGAGGGAGGGAGGAGGGAGACACATCCAGAAATTTGCTTTAGTTAGGGCAGAGGCGTTGGGAAATATGTCTTATCCTTTGGAGACAAATGTTGCTCCCTTTGCCCTGGCTTCTGCTGGTCCTTCACAGCGCCGGAAGGAGCACATATGGGATTTGAGGCTGTGGGGTCTCTGAGGACATCCTCACATGGGCCGTGTTCTTCCTCTGCTCTTGCACGTCTCCCACCAGTTGACAGCACTCCCTGTGAGACAGTGCCTGGATGGCCCCATCATCCCGTGTCCTGCCTGCTGCTGCTCCTGGCCCGTGGGATGCCGGTGCAGTTCTGGAAGCAGAGCTGTCCCACGAGGAGCTCTCCCCCGGCGTGTGGGGGGACATCTCAGCCCACCATGCGCTCAGACTCTCTGACTCACGCGCACCAGAACGCCTCTGCCTGGGCTTCCTCTGCAGCCTCATCCTGCTGTGACGAGGTTGGATCAGCCCGTGGGCAGTGTCCCCCTCAGAGATGCCCACGACATCAGCGGGGCGGCTCCCAGAGGAGGGGGTGGATGGGAGGCAGGGGGAGAGCAGTGCTTCTCCAGGGAGTCCCATGGGACAGAGGAGCCCATAACTCAGGGGTTGGGGGCTGCAGAGGGTCCCCTTCCTCGCTGTCTGAGAGCTGTTCTCAGCTTTTCCCTGCGTGGGAATTGATAAAGGAGTTGATAAAGCTGTGTCAGCAGGGAGCTGTTGTGTCATGCACTGGCTGCACTGATGGCTGAGGGTTCAGGGCTGCCTGCCACAGGCTGGGACTTGCTCTGTAGCTTGTGGCAAGGGGTGACAATGACACTGCAGCCCCTCCTGGGGCATTCTCTCCTGTAAGAATGCCTGCTGTCATGTCCTGCCTCAGTTTCTGTCCTCAGGGGCCTGTGTCTGCATAAAGGAGGAAGCTTTTGTTGTAGGCCCTTCTCAGTGGGTTGTAGTGGAGAGTGTGGACCCTTCTCTGCTTTCAGTGGAGTGGAGAGAAGCAATGGCACCATGCACAGCATTGTGTGTTTGTCATGAGGCTTTGTGATGGACTGGCCTTGTGATGTTTGGACTGTCCCAGGGCAGGGAGAGCAGGACACCTTCCCATCCCTATGCTTTGGTGGGAAGAACTGATTTCATGGACTAAGATTCAGAATCTCTGGTAGTTTGCTGTTTCAACCATCTGACTTGGCACTAATGTTTAAATACGTGTGTGTACTCTTGTGTATTAACTGAAAACTCAAGGGAGGGAGGGAAGACCCCAGAGTTTGACAACAAGCACTGCAGAGTGGCCTGGATGCCAGGCTGGGAAATAAGCCCATTCCAGTGTGTTGGGAAGCAGATGGTCACTTGCCAAGACTACTGCCCCCCCGTCCTGTGAGGTGTGTCAGCAGTGCCAGCTCTGTGCTGTTCTCCTTGGGTCCCTGTGCCCACTGGCTCCAGGAGCTGCCGAGCAGGTGGGCTCAGGATCAGCTCTCGGATGGGCACGTTGTGGCCTCACAGCTGCTGCAGCGTTCCCCTGTCTGCTTTGCTGGGCCATTCTGAGCCAGAGGCATGTTCCTCTGATGTTTCCTCCTGCTGCTGCCCGCATTTGTACCTGCTGTTCCTCTGGGCTCGCTGTCAAATCCTCTTGCAGCAGGTTGTCCCTAAGCCGTGTCCTTCAGCTGGGCATGCCCCGCAGCCCGTGCCCGGAGCTCTCCAGAGCCAGGGCAGCTCTCAGCGGCGTGGCTGTGGCTGCAGAGGGAAGGTGCAGCACATCTCGGGCTGCAGTGGAGGCAGGGAGAGACAGCCTTTCCCTGTTCTCCCTGGGAAGCCGATGGCAGCTCTTCTGCCACATCCATTGCCGTGCGTGCTGCCGGAAGTGCATTAAGATCCCTTATCAAGGGAAAGGCGAGCGGCACTTCATCTTGTTTTTATGAAAAGTGTTGGCGTGGGAGTATTCAGGGACAGGGCTGGGGAAGTAGTGTGCTGGTAGAGATGGTCTTAACCTTGTTTCAGGCTACAGCAGCACAGGAGGAGGTGTTCCAGCCTCAGATGGAAATGGAAGCTGTTGTTCCCAGCTGCTGGGTGAAAATTATCTATTTGTCTAGAAGCCTGTTTTTCCCCACTGCCTGGTGACTGTGAGGCAGGCTGCGAGCTCTGGGGAGGAGGTGGAAGGGGAGCTTGCCTGCTCAGAAACCTGACGTCTGAACACAGAGCTTTCCTGCCTGGTTCTTGTGGCCCAGCACAAGGACTGTCATGGCCAGATTGGCAATGTGGGTTATGGTGGTGATGAATTTGTGTGTCTGTGACACGTGTAGCATCATACCTTTCACAGAAAGGCTTTGCAGGGGAGTCTTACAGCTGCCACCTGAATCCACAGGTAAAGCTACTCTAGAAACTTCTGTGGAGCTGTGGATGGAAAGGGCTCAGCGACGCTTGTTCCAGCTGTGCTCGTGCAGCTCCCATTCCTCATCAGTCAGGTCCTGCAGGACAGGCAGGCACTTGGATCTGTCCTTGTTCGACCTCCTAGGGAAGTAAAAGGGTACCTGAGTTGTCAAGGCTTTGTGTCTTTTTCCCACAGCATCCAGTGGCAGAGGTTGGGGTACAGGATAGGGCTGCCTGCCCTGAAGGTGCTGTGGGCTCTGTAGTCTGTGCTCAGCAGCTCTCCTTGGGCTTCGCTGTTTCGCAGGGCACCGATGTGACTCAGTGATTTGGGATACAGGCAGTGCTTTGGACGCCTGCTTGCAGGCAAAGCCTGTTTTGTGGAGAGTTACCAGGCGTGAAAGCAAAGCTCAGGTTTTGCAGGTGGTGAGCACCAGGGACCTGCCCTTTCCCAGTGTGTCAGTCAGATCTGCCTGGGTTGTTCTGCTCTGAAACTTCTCAGATTTGGTGTTGGTTGTGCAGCTGAGTCTTGGGCTTTATGCTCTGGGCATGAGTGGATTAAAAGCAATGTTGAGTCTTGACTAGAAAGGAAACCTTTGCAGGCTCCTTCCCAAGATGAGCACACTTGTGATACTGAATCTGTGCAAGAACTGGACAGGATGGGACTGGTTGGAAAATGTAAATGTATGGATGGGGGAGCAGGAGAAGCGGAATCCGTGGGACTGGTAAACAGCTTTTTGCTGGCCAACTGCTGTGGACTTTTGGAAGGCAGCTGGTTCCTCTGCAGCTCGGTTTTCCAGCAGCAGCATGGATTTAATTAGTACCCGGTGTCTCCCTGGAGCTTGCTGCGTTGGGGGTGTATTGTCTCGTTTAAATGGAAAACCCCGTGGCAGCGCCGCCGAGCCGGGCGATGCGAGGGGCTGAGGGCTGAGACCACTGGGGTGAGTCAGTGCTGTGTGAGAAGTGCCTGCCTGGATCCAGCTCCAGCTCCAGCTCCTGCCGTGGCGAGCGGGGGCTCGAGGGACAGCGTCACGTCTTGGCCGGGGTGGCTGCGCGTGTCCCGCGGAAACGCCGGAGCAGATGGGAAGGGACGAAGCACTGGGAGCTGGACTCTGCTGTCCTTTTAAGGTCTCCCAGCCAGACTCGGCTTTGTCTGTAATGAACTTCCTTTCTTCCAGCGCTACAAACTCTGCCTTAGTAAAACCGAAACCACTTTGACGTCCTAATTGGCTCTTTCTGCGTTGAACTGGTGAGATAGATTCTGCAGAATTGCTGCACAGGCAGAAAGCAAACCTGTGCCTTTGTTGTTCAGGAGGAGGTTTCCTGCTCTGGTTACCTGTCTGCTGCCTGTGCCCTTCCTCTTACGGTAAGAGCAAAGCAAGTTGCAGTTCTCCAGACAGAAATTGCCCCGTGTGAGCAGGGACACCAGAGTGATGCTGCCACAAGCAGTGGGTTGGAGCTGGGTCATTTACTCATCCTGACATCTTCCAGCTCCGTGCCAGAACTTTTCCTGGCCCAGCAGCCCCGAGGATGGCTGTGGCTGGTCATGGAGAAGTGATACTGGAGCAGAAGGTGGTAGTAACATCCCAGAGACACCATGGCAGGGCTGGATGGGAAGGTGGGAATCAGGTACCAGTTGCTCCCTGACTCCTTCCTGCCACCAGGGGTTTTGCATTCCCACCACCCACAGTGCTGTGGTGTTCCTGCTGTTTCCAAGCAGTGGATTCAGCATGGGGACCGTGGCAATGGGTCCCAAGATGGACATGGCCAAGAACAGGGAAGGGGCTGCCCTTGGGCTTCGTTGGGCACGATCACATCAGAAAAGGTATAAATCAAAGTACAGACTCCTTTTGTGGGGTCTGTAAAGTCAACCAAAAAGCTGCTTCCTTTCAAGTAATTTCTCGCAGAGCTTCAGTGTGTTTTCTGGTTGTGAATTCTGCAGCTGGAAATTTAAATTTGTGCCTGATGGACCCAAAAAGGTGAATCACCTCTCTTGGGCACTTGATTTATGGATGGGTTTGTCTTGCTTAGGCTGGGTTTGTTATTTCCAGATTAGTTTTCAGATCTGGTCTTATTTTAGCATTTGTGTATTTACTGTTATTATTTTTCCTAGAGAAGTATTTTCAGCTTTTTGCTTGGTTCTTTTGCTGCTGCTGAAATTTCCATCGTGGTATTTCCAGCTCCTTGGTGGGGCACAGTTTAATATTTTCCATCCAGGTGTAGCTGCTTTGGATGAGGATCCAAGGAAAAGAGTGAAATTGTGCATTGAGGTGGAAGTGAATTGGCAGCTCACAGGAGTGCAGATGCTTCATGAAGGATTTTTTTTGTGTCTGCTAAGAGATTTAGAAGATTTCCTTACTCTGCTGGCTGGTTTCAAAACTATGAAGATCTGGGTTCTTCTGAATTTGGATGTTGAGGATCCAAGTTCTGCATTTGGACTGTCCAAAGCACATTGATTTCTTTCTGCTTGTATGTGCAGGGAGCAAATGCTCATCAAACAGCCCCACTCCTGTTGCTTGAAGAGAGGCCTGGTTCCTCCTTAGATATTTTTGGGTGCAAAATGACTCCTGCTGACCTGCTGCTGGAAAGCTGACACTGGGCACACACATCCTGCTGCCAGGCTGGGATTCTCCTTGTCCACCCTGAGCTGTGGTGTGAGCAGTGACACTTTGGGGTGAAGTTCTCCAGCTGCTTCTCCAAGGGTGTTCTGGCACGTGGCTTGTGCAGCCCTTCCATGCTCATCTCAAGAGGAGGAAATTTTTTTATTTAGATTCCCACCAGCACAGAGAATTCATACCAGCTCTTGAGTGGTGCCTTGTGGTTCCACTGGAAACTGAAAACTCTGCTACTGGTGGTTTGCCCCCATCTTTTACTTCTTTTTTAATTTCTTTATGTTTGGAGAACAGTTTCAGTTTTGCTTTCATTCCCTTTAGGAGCCCTTGCACAGGGAGATGCTGTGCCTGCTCTGGGTCCATTGGCACACCCAGCTCATGGGCTGCAGGAGCCTGGGATGGTTTGAGGAGTTTGAGGAACAGCTGAGATTTTGCTTTGAAGGCAGCCTGATGATTTTGAATGTCACCTGGTGTCCTTCAGAGATCTCTGTGAAACCACACACAAGTCATTACTGGGTGTGATGTGAGAATCTGTTTGTGGGTGAGACTCTGAGATGGGAAGCAGGAGCTCCCTTCAGCAGAAGCATTTCCCTGCTGCCTTGTTGAAACTCTGCTCTCGTCGTTGTTACAGAGGGAATGATGTGGCACAGACATTAAAAAAAATATTGAAAATTCATAGCAATCCATTAAAAAGCCATTTTTGGGTTCAGAGGCTGGAAGAAAATAACTTTGAAACAATTTGGAGCTTGATTTGTTGTAGGTTAAGAGCTGACCAGAGTTCACAGTGTCATAAAAGTCTCCTGGGGAAGGGAATAGCCAGTAACAAGAGAACATTTCTAATTTAGAGAAAAGTTTAATAGAGATGAGAGCTGGAAGAGGAAGCCAGAAAGAAAAATCCATCTTCTTCACAGCACAGCTTAACTCTGGGGAAAAAACCCAAATGCTTTATTATTTTTTAAATTATTTTTAATGATTATTTTTTTCATCATGGTGGTTTTGTGACTTGGATGTTTTTATGGATGTGGCTGAGAGCCATGAACGGATACCTGGGTGAAACCCTGAGGTGTTGGGGCTGACTGATGGCCTGTGCTGGGAGCAGGGCAGCACCTGCACGTGGTAACTTCTTCAGTGTCTGACAGGCTCAGCACGTTCCTGCCTTGTTTGCTGAAGTCATTTTTGTTTGTTCTGTGTTACCCATGTGGCTGGAGGTGATGCTGTGTCTGGCTGTTTGCTCTGAGAGTGGATCTGTGTTTTTAATTAGGGTGCTGGGAGCAGTGCTGGCTGTGTCTGTCCCTGTGCCATGCACGGGGAGGGCCAGAGCCCGGCCATGAGGCACTGGCTGGGCTGGAGGTGTCAGCAGTGCCCTGTGCCCACTGCTCTGGGAGCTGGGTGGGATCCTCTCTCCTCGTGGACACGCTGTGTTCTCAGTAAAGAGCTGGGAAGCCAGGAAGGGAGGGGAGGTTTGGAACAAGGATGCTGGGATCATGTTGGATTAAAAGCTTTGCTGCCACAGTTCGGGGTTTTTGTGGGTTGGTTGTTTCGTTGTTTCTGTTGGATTTTTTTCTCCTCTGAACACTAGAAGAAATTCTGGTAGAATCATTAGCCTTGGCTTTATTCTTGTCTTCTTTTCAAGAAAGGATCTGGATGGAAAAAACGTGTTTTGGACAAACTGCCCATGCAGATTTCTTAATTGTAAATATTGGGGGACCAGAGTGAAACCCCCCTGGGTTTTTTTGCTGAAGGGAAGACCAGCCAGCACTGTCAGTGCTTCAGACACTCCTGGTGCAGTGGCCATGGTGACAGAGCTGTGTCTGCCGTGTCACCGGTGACTCAGCCTGGTGGCACTGCCTGGGTGAGCGGGGTCCCTGTTTGGGGGATGAGGGATGCAGTGAGTTCAGGGAGCTGAGGGCTGCTTTGTGGGACCAGCTGGCTGTGGGCCACGTGTGGGGATCCAAAGCATAGATTTGGGATCATTGGGTGTTCCCTGGCGCTGGCCAAAGGCCCTGTGTGCAGGCAGCAGCAGCACAGGTGGGGTGAGTGGGTGGGTGGGTTTCACAGATGGTTCCTTGTCTGGTGGGGCCGTTCCTTCATTTCTGGGATCTTGTCTCTGCAGATGCCTTGGAGCAGGCAGGGGGGGCTTGCTGAGCTCTCAGCACCGTTCGGAAGCTGAAAAAGAGCCAGACATCTCCCCAGGGACCTCAGATGGATGAGACTGATGCAGGGAAGTTATCCCTGTGTAACAGGCAGGATATGAAGGGCCAGGAGCTCAGTACACACCCAAATCACCAGGGAAGGGTGGCACAGCTAAGAGCTCTCAAATCCCTGGAGCTGCGAGGCTCCCCCAGCTCTCGGAAGGCGCTGCACGTTCCGCCCGGGTTCCCCGGTGGCTCTGCATCAGCAGTTAAGTAACAAACTATTTAACAAGAGCTTCCTGTTGTGCTGACACCAACACCAACGTACAAAGGAGCGAGCGGAGTAAACAGAGCTGTGCTGGCTCCTGCCTCGCTGGAGGCTGGGGAAAGGGTTGGAGATCAGGAGGAGGCCGGGGTGCCATTGCTTCTGAGCCCAACCTGCTGGGCCAGGAGTGGTGTTCTTGTGGCTGCACAAGCAGAAACTGCTGAGAAAGTGGCTGCTTCCAGGACTGCCTGGTTTTGAAGGGAATTTCTGGGATGGATAAAGGCTCCTTTACCCCTCGCCCTGCTGTTCCTACTCCTCTGCAGGTGCTGTCCCCAGACAGGTGCAGCCCATCCTCCATCCTGACAGGGTGGGCACAGCTCTCGTAGCTCTCTCAGCTCTGGATGTGAGATGCTCACATCCAGAACTCTCATCTCCACCAGGTTCCTGGAGTTCTTCACTGGTTTTGCAGTCAGAGCACTGAAACTCCTGTTTTCTTGAGGAATCCAGAGGAAGCAGGGCCAGAACAAGCCAGTCTTCCTTTGCTTCCTTTGTTCTGCTGCCCTGGTAGTTTGTTTGAATCTCCCATGACTGGAGCTTTGCTGGTGGAGGTCCAAGATGGAGTGAGCTCTTGGGGCTGCACAGCCCCTCTGCCTCTCAAGCCCATGGAGGAAACTTCCCTGTGGAGTCAGGATGAGTTTTCTCCAAACAGCACATCCCATGGACCTGAGTTCCAGCCTCTTCAGCTGCTATGTCCAGCTCAGAGGAGAAGTGTGTGTCCAAGGGTGGAAGAAACTCAGGAGATCTCTGTGGAGCCTTTTGGATGGTCACTTGCTGGATATTTGCCTGGATGGTCACACTCTACATGGAGACCAGTGACAAGTGGTGTCCTCAGGGGTTGGTACTGGGACCAGTTCTGTTTTACATCTCTGCTGGTGACATGGGCAGTGGGACTGAGGGCACCCTCTGCAAGTTTGCTGGTGACACAGAGCTGTGTGGAGCAGTCACTGGAGGGAAGGATGGGGCATCCACAGGGATCTGGAGAGGTGGGATTGTGCCAAACTCAGGAAGTTCAACAAGGCCATGTGCAAGGTCCTGCCGTGGGCTGGGACAATCCCAAGCACAAACACATAAAGAATGGATGGAGATCAGCCCTGGAGAGGAGGATTTGGGAGCTTTGATGGATGAGAAGCTTGATGTGACCCAACCCTGTGTGCTAGCAGCTGGCTTGGCTGTACCCATTGCAGGGCTCCCGTGGGAAGCCTGGTGAGGCTTTCCATGACCCCCTGTTCTGGGAAACCTCTGTGTGGTGGCACAGCTTTCCCTGCTCCGTCACGAGCAGGGCTGGCTGCAGCTCTGCAGGCTGGAACACGTGTTTAGCAGCAAATCCTTGCAGACATCATTTGGGACCGTCTGTAGCTCACTCTTAAAGATGTTTCAAGACTTTGCTTTGTTTTAAGACTTTTGATCTCCCTATAAGCTCAGCCTCTTCAACTTTTAGAATTTATTGGGATTTGGTTTCAGCTGTGTAAGGCCACTGGTTGCTTTTTGGTCTGGATTTTTGCTTTGGAAGCCAGCTGATGGGTCATCCTTTGGGACATCGGGGTATTTGTGATTATTTTTAGCCTTTAATTGGCAGTGATCTGTACTTGGAGCTGCAGAGTGTCAAGGGCTTTTCTCTTTGTGCTCTCAAGAAGCTTTCCTTTCTCTTTCATCTGGATGCAGCTGTGTTTCCCTTCTGCTGACAGAGCTCAGAGTACATGGAGAAAGCAGCTCCAAGGACCATCCCAAAGGCTGGTGGGGATCAGGGAGCAGCACCGGGGATCCTGGCTGCTCCAGGACACCTGGGCCCTGTCCCGAGCAGCACCACAGACCTGCTCCCTGACCTTCACCAGCCACTTCCCTGCTCCAGGCCACTATTTTTTTCCTCTCCTTCCCCTCTTTTGTCTTGCCCCGTTTAGCTGTAACCTCTTTCAGGCAGGAACACGGTGTGTGTGTTCATAAAAGGGCTGAGAACAATGTGCCCCAGATGGTTCGTACAAGTGCCTTCTCGGCAGCCACGGGGTTTCATTCTACAGGAAAGAAATTCTTAAAAATACAACTCCTCAGCATCTTATACTTGCAAATGTGGGCAGGAACTTCCCGAGCCTTGATATTTTGGTCCAAATCACAGAGACAAGGGGTAGCACTAGAACTGCAGCTTTTCTTCTAAGGAAAAAAAAACCACAACTCCTCCCAACCCCAATTCCCCTTTTCTCACCCTTACATCTGCAGGGAAAAGCTTGTAAATGTGACTGGAGCAGCTCTGACCTGCTTAAAACCAGATGGCAAAAGAAAAAGTACCCAATATTTCAACAAAAGCTCTATGAACTCCCTCTTTGGGAATCAGAGGGTGTGTGGGCTTGCCTCCTTTTTATGGCACTTTCAGTGCTTCTGAGGTTCTGTTTTGCGGGTGCTGAGGCACTTGCACTTGCCTGCAGTTTGTTTCCCTTCCAGGATCCCTGGCTCAGAGCACTGGCACTGCAAACACCATAGGGCACTGCTTATTTGCTTTAAGACCACAGCTTACTTTGGAATTTCTTCTGCCAAACTTCAGGCCAATTAATTTTTTTTCCTTATTCATCCCACTCCCTCCCAAAGAGAGAAACAAGTTTTCTTAGTCTCATCTTGCATCAGATTTGATTTCAGGCCAACAAATCCAGCCTAGAAGGTGCTTTCCTGAGGCTGCTTGCCTTGCTGTGACCTTTTGGGTGAGGATTCCTGTGCAAAGTGGAACGATGTGACATCAGTTTTATCCAGGGAATCTCCCCCCATGGTGCTGCTGCCTGGGGAGGATGGGTCAGGTCTGGGTCCCTGTTGCCCATCCAAAGGCTGCTGTGTTCTAACAAACACAGGTTTTCTTAGCTGCAGAGCAGTGGGAGTCCTGGGATTTTGGTAAAAGTTTCTGTTTCTAATTAGGTTGTTCTCAATTTTAAAGGCCAGCGATCCCTTTATGGCACAGGGTGGAAAACCTGAGCAGTCACTGACACTGCACAGAGGTGGGTCCTGCTTTTGTCCTGAGGTCCAGGCAGCCACTGTGTCTCCTGGAATGAGAAAATAAATTCCTCGCAGCCCATGGCTCATCGATGGGGGAGGCTGTGGGCACAGAGCATCGCTCGCCCTGGCCTGACTCACACGGATGCGGTTCAGGGACTTCTGCAGCTCTGACCACCCGCCCTGGGAAAGGGGGAATTGCAGCATGGCAGTCCCAGCACAGGGGGCTGGGCTGTGGCCTGCTGGGTGTGAATCTGCCCCAGCTGCCTAAAATTTGGGGTTGGAGCCGGGCCCCTCCAGGAGGGCTGCTCCTGAGGCTCAGCAGGCAGGACCGGAGTTGTGCTGTGCTGCTCCCTGTGTTTGTCTGGGCTGGGAGAAAGCAGCACAGTCTCCCTGTGCTCACAGGAAACGGGATTTAATTTTTCCCTTCTGTCTCACTTCATTGTCTGAAATTCCCTTGCAGAGGCTGGCCCATAACTCTTCAAAGAAAATAATCCCAAGCGCCGGGGCTGGAGCTCCTTCGGCTCTGGCTGTCGGCCGCCTGACTCTGTGCAAACAGTCTGGGCCTGGAATCCCCTGGGACTGAGCATAAAGGTCTGATTCAGAAGGAAAACAGGTTATGGAGCAGCAGGGCCTGTGCATCACCGGCTGCTCCCCGTTCCCAGTGCGTGGCTGGAGCCATGTCCAGGGAAAGCGGCTCCTGGAACGCCAGGCGAGAGCTGCCTGCTCTGGGAGCTGGGAGGCCACGGGGGAATGGCTCCTGGTGTCCTGTGGAGGTGGGAGAAACATGAGGAGGTCGGGAGGGCAGCACCATGTGCTGAACTCGGAGCGGAAATTATCAGGGGAGCAAAGAATGAGCAGGATGTCACGTGTGGGCCGTGCGCGCTCGGGGCTGGGGCAGAACAAAGCGCAGGGAAGCCCTGCTCCTGCCGCTCCCACCCCGCTTCCTGCTGGCACGGAGAGCTGCTGGGGGAAGGGAGCATCAGGGCAGAAGGCAGCCCGTGGCTGCCCACCTTTGGGAGAGCTGGAAAGCTCCGTTTGCCTCAGTTTTCCCCAGCTGAGGTGTGCTGGGTGCAGCAGGACGGTCCCCAGGTGTTGGTGTTCTGGGGGTGCTTTGGAGGGCCAGGCTGCAGTGCTCTAGGGATGCTCCAGAGGTGTTTTGATGGAGGCTGGAGCCTGTGAGGGCAGGAGGGGGCTGCCATGACACATGGAAGCCCTATTGCCTTGTGCTTGAGCAGGCAGGTCCTACAGGTGGGACCCCAGCACTCTGCGCCTTTGGAGCAGCTCTGGTCCCTCCTGGAGAGTGCTGGCAGTGTGCCAGGATGCTGTGGAGAGAGAGGATTTAGTGTCAGGAGAGGGCTGGGAGCAGGACAGCTCCAGGGAGCTGCCTCAGGGTTTGTCCTACCCCTGGACTTTACACAGCCAGTCCTTCCCCTTGCTGAGCTCTGGCTTTGGTGTCTTTTTCCCTATGTTGCTCTTAGAGCTCCCACGTTTCCCTCTGTGCACCCTTGAGCACAAGAAGCTCTTTTTTTTTTTTTTGTTATTAATAGCTATTGAGAGCCAGTAAAAAGTTTTACAGGGTTTGGCCAAGCGTCAGAGCTCGCAGTGTGTTCATTTCCTGGAGCTGAGCGCTGGAGGGGGTTTGCTTGGATAACCCGTGGGGTTAGCAGGAGTCTGCAGCACTGGGGGCTCTTGGGAGGCTTTCAGTGGTGTCACAGGGGCCCAGAGAGGAGCAGGGGAGGGGGGAGAGTGGGGCTGGGAAGGAGGATAAAGGAGGGGTGGGAGGCTGGCAAGGGTCAAGCCGGGAGCAAAACCAGAGCAGGAGGGAAATGGAGGTGTGTGGGTCTCTCATGTGCCCTCCCAGTGTGCACCCAGCTCCTGCTTGACCCTCTGTGTCCATGTTTAGCTTCCTTATTGTCCTTCCTGCCTCCCACATGGGCATCCCTGTGAGGAGGGACCCAGCCTGACCTTCCCCCAGTGCAGGGGTAGTCCCACTCTGGTGGAATGCTGGAGGGAGGGGCAGTGTAGTTCCCTCTTGGCACCTGGTTCCTTGAGCGCAGAGCAGGTCGATTGTTCTTTTCATCCCATTCTTGAGCCCAGAAGGAAGCAAAGAGCTCATTTGGCCTTGATGTTGGACTGTTGTACCCACGTGAACACAGGCAGCTGCACAGGGATACATGTGGAGCTGGTGTCATGGAATCATGGAATAGTTTGGGTTGGAGGACCTGTAAAGGTCACCTCATCCAGCCTCTGCTGTGAGCTGGGCTCTGCATCCGGGAAGGAGCTCCCTGGTTCAGAGGGCTGAGCTGGATCCAGTTTGTGGGAACCAAAGGGAACATGGATAACCTCACCAGCAGCATGGGGCTCCCCAGCAGCCTCACTGGGAGCACACGAGGCAGGCAAGGTGCTGCACCCCTGAGCAAACAAGCTCCCATGGGCATCTGTTGCTCTGACAGGTGTCACAGCATTGGCCCAGGCTGCAGCCAAGGGGCCTCGCTCCCAACTTGGCACTTAAAATCCAGGTTGGTTGATAAGAGCAGAGGAAGAGGCAGTGGGGTGTTAGTGAGTTCCTGTTTGCCAAGTGAGGGCTGTGGTGGGTGCCCTGAGTGTGGCTGTTCCCCAGGAACTGTGTGCTGGGCAGGCTGCTGGCACAAGATCCCAGCCCACCACAGCAGAGGCTGCTGCTGGAGTGGAAGGGCTCCAACCACTGGCTCCTGCTCCTGGACCCGCAGGGATCTTCCCAGCCAGGTGAACGTCCTTTTCACTCCATGGGCAGTCCTATGCTGTGTGTCCACTGCTGTGTGTCATCTGCTCTTGGGGGCTCTCAGGGTCCCTGGCTGGTGCCCCTGAATGCTTCCAGAAGCTGCCCAGCAGCCCTTCCCCATGGGGACTGTTTTGTCCCCACATCACTCTTAACTGGCTCTGACATGGAGACATTCATCAACCATTTCATCTCTGGCCAACCAAGCTTTTTAAAAATTCATTTATTTGTCTATTTAAACCAGCATCTCAGGCATGGGGCACACTGGGATGATCCTGGTATTTATCCCAGCTTCTCCCACCCTTCAGCTATGGCACTGTCATTGTTGTAGGAATTACCTGTCTGCAGGAAGGTGCTGGAAGGGCTCCGAGGAGCTGGGATCAGGAGCATGGAGCCCACAACCCTTTGTTGTCCCCTCTCTCCTCATACTGATTTTCTCCCTCTCCTTTTCCACAGCTGGGAGACCGAGGAGCTGCGCTGGGAGGACCCTGTCTGCAGGATGTTCTCTCCACCAAAGAACTCCGTGTGACTGGCGATGATGACAGTCCCGGCAGGACCTTGGGAAGCACTAACATTTCAGTAGCCCAGCACCCGTGGACGGCCTCTTACCCCTCCTTCTCCAGACCCCGCCCTCCCACCGCTCACCGGGATGGTGTATTAAACAAGAGGAACCCTGCTTCTTTCCTCCTCACCCTTCCATTTTCGGCAGCTCTGGGATTTGTATGGCAGCAGCGTAACCGTGGAGAGGCCGGGGTATCACAAACTTATGGATTTTGATAAGAGAGGAGGGAAAGGGGAGCTGGAGGAAGGTAAAAGGATGTCCAAGACAGGTGGAGGAAGGAGTGGTCATGGAGGCCGGGGTGCTGGAACCAACTCGGGAGTCTTAATGGTGGGTCCCAACTTCCGTGTCGGCAAGAAGATTGGATGCGGCAATTTCGGGGAGCTCCGTCTAGGTGAGAAGGGTCATCTTTGTCCTTGCTGTACCCACTCATGCCAGGATTGCCCTGGCATCCTCCTCCTGCAGCGGGAGGAGCTGGCTCAGGCTGTGGCCATGGGCACCAGGGTGCTGACTGGCCACAGAGCTGAAGCATTGCCCCTTGCAGGCAGTCCTTGTTCTGTCACAGAGGTTCCACTCCCTTAATCCTTTCACACTGTGCTTGATCTACCAAGGCCCATCCCAGCCCGACTGCAGAGGTGTTTCCCATCTCCTCCCCGAGCCTGTCTCTCTCTGGGTCTGTCAGGGAGAACGCCACAGTTTGGGTCTGTCTGTTGTAAGTGGTGGTGGCTGTGGAGATCTGGGTGTCCCCCAAATCCAGGAACATTGAGTGAGGAATGATTCAGGAGATGCCACTGTGTGCTCCCCAAATCTCACCCCACTTGTGCCCCGGGTGCTGCCCGGGGATGTCCCTGGAGACTTTCAGCAAGCTGTTAACCCTTTGCTTGGCATCAGGCAGCTGGGAGTGTTCTGGCAGGGCCAGGCACTTCTGTGTCAGCAGTGCAGTCTGGATGTCTCCAGGAATGTGCATTGGACGTGTGGGCGGGGTCCCTGCGAGCTGTAGCTCTGTCCTTGGCTGCGAGTGCTTTGGGAAGGGGCTTGTGCTCTGGGAAGAGGGAAGACAGGCGGTCCCCAGAGCCTGTGACAGCCACAGGCCTTGTTCCTCCATGGTATTTTAAGCAGCGCCTTCTCAAACGGAGCTCTGAGCTAAACCTGCCCTGACCGTGGGCCCGGGGAGGAGCCCCGGCAGCCCCGGCTCGGGTGGGGTCAGTTCCCACCTCCCTGTGTGGGGAGTTAATGTCAGCTCTTGCCGGCGTGACAGACTGGCTGGTGCCAGGCTCGCCCGGCCGGTCCCTGCACTTCCCAGCGGGATTGCCGCGTAATTGCAGAGCTGGGGAAAGGCTCTGGTTAAAGTCCAGCCAAAGCAGTTCCCACATTCAGCAGCTCAGGGTCTGTCTCTCCCAGTGTCATGAAGAACTCTGAGCCTTCCTTCAGACCCAGGGCTTGTGGAAGGAGAGGTATTGGGGGGTTTTAGTTCACCAGCTGCTCCTTTTGGTTCCCTGCCTGGGTCTGGACACTCCTGCATGACCAGTGGACAGAGAGCCCTGAGCTGTGCAGGGTCCACCTGTATCCTTGCACCTGCTTTTCCCTGTGTGCTGATGAGCATCCCACAGTGGATCCGTGTTTCTGGGTGAGCTGGATCCCAGCATCCTGCTCTAGGCAGGAGGCTGGGGCTGTGTTGCTTTGCCGTGCTGAGGGTCAGTATGACCCCCTGCCTTGGCCTCCCCCTCATTTTCCAGGGGCAGCACTGAGGGGACACAAGTCTCACATGGATCTGAGGAATGTCTGTCAAGCTGACAGTCAGGCTGCTGCAGGGACCTGGGAGCAGTTGGGCTCGGTTTGCTCGTGGCTGCAGGGACAATCAGTGAGCTCTCGCTCCAGGGCTCCACAGTGGTCGATTCTCACAGTGAGAGTTTGTCCTTGCCACCAGCAAGAGAAGCTTCCAGTCCCTTCACGTGGCTTTTTTGCTCTGTCACACCCTACAGTGCCTGGCCAGAACATGGTACAGGCCTGAGCACGAGATCTCGTCCCAGCAGTGGAAGCCACAGCTATGTGGCTTCTCTCCTAAAATCACATCTCTCTTCCTTAGGTGTGCCTTCGAACTGCATCAGGGCTCAGGAATGCTTTCAGGATTTAGGGATTCCTCCAACTGCAGATGAATGGCAAGGGACCAGAGGGCTCCTGCTGTGAAGTGGTGGCATGAGCAGGGATGCTCCCCAGCTCCTCAAGGCATTAGAGACCAAAGTGTAGCTCAGTGTTTAAAACCTCCCAGATCTTCTTTGACCTTTTTACTTCCATAACAGAAGCCAGGAAATCTTGCAAAAATGTACCTGGAGGTGACTCCTCCAGCTCCCTGTGCTGGGGATGGAGGAAGGGGACATTGTCTTCCTCAAAGAGGTTTTTTTGAAGAACCACTTTGCACTATTTCTCCACCACACCGAGAGGCCCATGGTGATCTGTCCTAAGAGTGCCTCAGCTCAGCTGCCCCAGGTAGAGACAAGTGTCCACCCGTGTAGGAGGTGTCCAAAATCAAGTGATCTGTTTAAAGATGAAACATAAAAAAACAATTGGCATAAGGCATTTGTGGGAAGCCAGAAGGGGAATGACGTGAGCAGGAGTTGTGACTGCCAGGGCTGTGCATTTGGATCCTGCTTCTCCTTGTCCCTGCTGGCCTTGGCATCCCAGGCAATGCAGGGACGTGGTTCCAGTCCCAGTCTGGCAGTGCTGCCAGCCAGTTCTGCACTGGACCATCGTGACTGGAGAGCTGGGCTGGGAGCTGGAGCGTGGTGGCTGCCCCAGCCCTCTGGCACAGAGGGGCAGGTTTTTGTTGTGCAGCTACTGGGTCCTGTTACCTTCTTACATCCTGGAGCTTTACCCTGAGCTGGTGAACGCTCATCCCTCCCCCTGCCAGCCTCCAGCTGTGGTCCAGCACCAGCCCAGCTCCTCCCGGGCCTTTCCAACAGCATCCCTGGGCAGTGCACACTGCCTGCAGCCCCCTGAGCTCCCCCTGCCCACGTGCTGCCCACAGCCAGCCCCACCCCATGCCAGGGTGGACAGTGCCCTCTGAAACACAAGGCAGTCGGATGCTGGTGGCAGTGGGTGACTGGAGTGTGGCTGGTGGCTCGTGTGCCCTGGCACTGGGCACGGCCAAGCTGTGGCCCTGCCAGCTCCCTGCACCCCGGGAGCAGGGCCAGCACACTCACAGAGAGGGTTTGTTGGAGCAGGTTCTCCTTAGCAGCTTCTCAGGAGTGCTTGGGGTGGACTGGGGTAGGGGGAGAGGAGGAAAACCCAGACATTGAGCAGAAAGGTCAAAACTGACCCAAAAGCCACCTGGGTGCTGTGCAGGTCCTTCCCTGGTGCAGGGCTGTCTCAGAGCCAGGAATTGCCCTTAGTCCTGGCATGCTCCCTGAGGGCCCCTTCCTGAGCCTGGCCTAAGGCTGGTGCTGCTGGCAGGCTGTGCCTTGGAGCTGTCCCAGGGCAGCCTCAGCCTAGAGCAGGGTGCAGGGAAGGATGGGGGACCTGGCAGTGGCTGCTACTTCCGTTCTTCCAGCAATAAACTTCTGCAGATGTGCTTTTTGTAGCTTCTCAGTACCCACTCCTCTCCCCCAGGCTGCTGCATGCATTGCTGCTGGCAGCTTGGAGCCACAGCAGCTGTTTTCCTTCAAAATTAAAAGCTGGAAATTAGTTGTCTTTTCAAGTAAACTTGGAGTTTTTGCAGGGAGGAACATGGGGGTGGGTCTCTGTGCAGTGTGTGAACCAGGAGCAGGTCACTACTACAAGCTGGGCCAGGGCCATGCTCAGCTGAAGGGTCACCTGCAAGTGCTGGGGACATTCTGAAGCTCTCCTGAGCTGTGGCTCTCGGGCCTGTCCTGCAGCCTCACAGGAGCTCACAGGGAGTTACTTGAGGGCCACAAAAGGTGCCTGCTGAAAATGGCTGGGGTCAGCACACTGCTCATGACACCATTCTTGGTGTCTTGGGCTCTGCAGAGACCTCGTTCTGAGCACCTGCAGTGTCACCAAGGGCTCAGCCACCTCCCAGAGTTTGGAGCCACAGACCCACCACGTGCCCAAGGTGGCACATGGGTGTCTTTGGAGGCTTTGGGAGAGAAGAACCCACACAATTCCTGCTTGTCCTGCCTCCCTTGCTGAAGGCTCAGACTTGTTTTTCCTCCTGGTTGTTCAGAGCCTCCTCTAGAACCAGGTCAAGCTCTAAAATAACATTTTTCTTCTGATGGTGTTAAACCCTAGCACTCCACAGAGCTGCCTTGGCTTGGCTGATGCAGCCAGTGTCCCTGGAGCTGCAGTGCTTGCAGGGCTGGGCACAGCTGCCTCTGCATGGAGCTGCCTCACTCCCTGTTCTCCACTGCATTCCCAGGACTGGGAAGCCAAATTCCCGTCCCAGTGGCCAGGCACAGCTCTGTGCTGCTGCTGCACAAAGGTTCCTGGCATGGGCACTCAGGTGCTGTGCCACGGGCAAGGGGCACCTCAGTGCTCTCTTTTCCCCTCATGGTGAGGACATGGAGGGGCTGGGGAAGGGTCTGGAGCCCCAGGAGAGGCTGAGGGAGCTGGGAAAGGGGCTCAGCCTGGAGAAAAGGAGGCTCAGGGAGGACCTTGTGGCTCTGCACAACTCCCTGACAGGAGGGAGAGGTCAGGCTCTGCTCCCAGGGAACAGGGACAGGATGAGAGGCAATAGCCTCAAGCTGTGCCAGGGGAGGTTTAGATTGGATATTGGGAAGATTCCTTCACTGAAAGGGTTGTGAAGAATTGGAACAGACTGCCCAGGGCAGAGGTGGAGTCACCACCCCTGGAAGTGCTCTTGAGGGGCACTTGAGGACATGGGCTGCTGTGAACACGGTACTGCTGCTGATTGTTTATTGGAGTGGTGATGTTAAAGGTCTTTTCCCACCTTAATGATTCTGTGATTCCATGACTCTGAGCTGCTTGGATGGGGACCCAGCCGGGAGCTCAGCGCAGAGCCGGCTCCTCCCGGGCTGCCGGGACGTGCAGGAGCAGGTGCCGGGCGCTGCTGCCAAATCCCTGGGGAGGGGACAGCAGAGAAAGCCACGTCCAGCACTGAGCACGGCCCCAGGCCTGGCTGCTGCCCCGGCTTTGGCCCCGCTCTGATCCCAGGTGCTGTGTCCTGCAGGTGCTGGCAGCTGGATTCGGAGGCACCTCCGGCACCGAGCCGGGCAAAGGCCCCTGCAATGCAAATATTTGCTTTCTGCCACCCATCTCACCACTTTTCTCTTTTATTTCCTTTCAAAAGCACCTTTTGTGCTGCAGGTCCTGCCTGCTGTTGTCCTCCCAGGCACTCCCCTGGGCTCTGGCACATTTTGGGTGTCAAAGTTGGCCCCTTGTGAGCACCGGGCAGAGCGGGTGGCTCCAGGAGCTGGAGCGGGGACTTCCCAAGCGTGGAAGGAATCTTCCCTCCTTGCTCTTTTGCTTTTACTTCTCTAATGGTTCATAATAGGCCAGGTCTGCTCTTTGCACCTTCTTTAAATCAGAAGGTGGATGGTGGTGATTTGACCAGTCCATATTCTCTCTGCTCCCCATCTTGTCCATCAGCTGTGTCCAAGCCCCCCAGGGAAGGGCAGAACAAGGGAAGTACCAAATGATTTGGATTAATATTTGGGCTGGGAGAATGCTGCCAGCTCCAGAGCCTTGTTGCTGGTAGCTTTCTGTGCCAGTGAGCCACAGGGATCCCATGTGGTGGGGACAGGACAGATGCCATTGGGGGGGATTCTCCTGCCTCCATCCTGCCTCCCTCCCAGCCCTGCTGGGGATGCTCCTGCCTCCCTCCCTGCTCCCTCCCTGCTGTGCTGAGTCCTTTTTGCAGTGTCTCTCTGGCAGTTTTCCTGCCATCTTATGTTTTTCCCCTTTCAGATCCTGCGTGACCTCAGGGAAAATCCAGCTGTGAGTTTTCTGGTTGCATGTTGCTGCCCTGAAGGCAACAGTAATTGTTTTGGACTGAACTGTACAGCCCGGTGGGCTGTCTGGAGCCATGCACAGGTCTGGGGGATGTCCCACCTGCTCCCCAGGAAATGTCAGTGTGTGATGGGACAAACCCCTTGGATCTGGCACGCGCTGTTCGCCAGACGTTCCTCCCTTCCTCCCAAATCCCCTCCTCCCTAATCGCTGCGAAGGGATTTGCTTTATGCAGAGGCAGGAGACAAAGTGGCTTGGCAGAGGTCCCCTGGGATGGGAGAGGGTCAGGGAGGCAGCAGGATTGAGCCCCTCCTTGGCTGCAGAGCCCATCCCTGGGAGGAGCTGCTCCATTAATATCTCCATTCATCCCTGTTCCCGTAATCCTGCCGCTGACTGTGGCGCTCAGCAGCTGGCTCTGATGTCACCCGGCCAGGATTTATTGCTGCTTCAGGTGGAGAGCAGCAGTCGGAGCAGATGAAATCTTACGCCGGGAGGAGCTTGTTCCCTAAGCAAATTGCTTGGAGAAAATCCGAGGAGACAGATGCAGCTCCATCAGAAACACACACGCCAGGCAGTGGGATCGCTGGGCTCTGGAGTCTGCTGGCTCTGCAGGGAACCGCTGCCCTTAACTCCCCCCTGCCCGGGCTCCTGCGGGCTCTGGCACAGGGACTGCTCAGAGCTGTTCTGCAGACCTTTGATCTGCCTTTGTGGGCCTGGGCAGAGGTTGTGCTGATGCTTCCCAGGTGTGTCCCCAGTTCCTCAGCCCCCTGGTTTTGGGGGGATGTGGAGGCGCCCTGAGCTCAACCTTCCTGTGGTTATGGGTGTGAAAAGTCCCGTGCAGGTGTAGAGCCCTCCGGGGGTCCTGTACAGGGTGCTGGGTGCCACAGCTGCTCCTTCAGCTCCCCTGGGCACTCCTTGCAGCCCTCAGCTCCTCAAACAGTCTGGGGTGTGCCATGGATCTGGTCCTGCCTTCCCCTGTGCCCTTGGGTGGGCGGGAGCATCTCTGGGGATGAGTTTGATTCGCACACATACACACAAGCGTGTGCCATTGCCAGGAGAGACCCCAGCCGTGGGGGAGAGATTTGCACCTGCCTGTAATGCCCTCAGACCACTGCCAGCTGCCCCAGTGCTCCCGGGGGTCCTTCCTCCCTGCCACCCTTTGCAGGGTCCCACTGGCCATAACTCGGTGTGATGTCCCCCCAACTCTGGCCATCCCTCTGTAGCCCCTCTCCCTGTGTCTGTGCTGTGTCTGGGACAAGCACCAAGTCCCAGCATTGTCCCTGCCTTGCCCAGTCACATCCCTGCTGCTGCCCCCTCCCATCAGCTTTTGCTCCAGCCCCCAGGAGCCTGCCCAGCCCAGAGGAATCCACATACCCCACCTGGGGATAATTATCAGGCATGTTGCAACTCCCCACAGTGGGTTCTGCTCCGGCTCATGCCTTGAGGCCCCTTCAGGTGTTGTGGGAGCTACAGAACCTGTTCAGGATGTTTTTGAGCCCAGGAGCCCTCAGGGACAGTGCCGGCTGTGTGGTGGGGGTGATGCAGGGACTGCTTTTCATCGCCTTTTTGTGTCTCTCCCTGCAGGGAAGAATCTCTACACAAATGAATACGTAGCTATCAAATTGGTGAGTGTAGCTGGTACACCGGGGAGTTCCTCCGTGGTCGAGGTGGGGCTGTTCCAGCCATTGGGAAGGAGGTTTCTCCCCCTGCCCAGGTGCTGGGGCGGGTGGAGCGGGCTGGGATGTGCTGGGTGGGTGGCTGGGTGGCTGCGGGGGAGCTCCGTTCCCCGCTCGGAATTGAGGCCAGGCTGGGAACCACGTCACTGCAGGTGGGGTGATCCGGGTCTGGGCAGGGAAAAGCTGAGGCTTTGCTTCTCCCAGCCCTCACCGTGGCCTGTGCTGTGCTCACACAGTGCCAGCAGCAGAGAGGGTGGCCCCACTGATACCTGCTCCCATTAATGGTTTCCCCCCTCCGGATGGGATGATCTGGCTCCCGTATGGGCTGATTTTCTCTCATCATCCTCCGAGGTTTCATCTCCATTTTATCCCAGTTGCTCCCAACCCCAAATGCTCTCAGTCCAGCTGCTGGCAGTATGTGAAGGAGGTGTCTGACACCCAGACCCCCCGAACATCCTGCTTCCTACTTAACTTTTCTCCTTTCTCTCCTCCAAGGAACCCATAAAATCCCGGGCCCCCCAGCTGCACCTGGAGTATCGGTTCTACAAACAGCTCGGCAATGCAGGTATGGGGCCAGGCTGAGCTGCCCTGGGGAGCTGCCTGCCTGGGGCACTGCTGGGAGAGAGGCTTTCCCTAAATGTGACTCTGCAACTTCACTCCCAGCTTGAGCTCCTGCCCATCTGCTCCGCAGGGAGAGGCTAGTTTTACACAGAAGCCTCGTCTCATCTTTGATCTCTTTGATTTAGTTCTTTCCCCCCACCGCCCCCACAGCAGTCAGGGATGCAGATGGAGCTGCCTCCTTCCCCCCCTGCTGCCAAGAGCAGAGCCAGGCTGGCTATGCAGGGATGGCAGTGCAGGGACATCCCCCCTCTGCAGCCCCTGTCCCTGTCTGGCCGTGGCATGGTTGTGGCAGCCCTGCACAGCCCCTGCTCTGTTCTTGCAGAAGGAATTCCTCAGGTTTACTACTTTGGCCCCTGTGGGAAGTACAACGCCATGGTGTTGGAGCTGCTCGGACCCAGCCTGGAAGATCTCTTCGATCTGTGTGATCGGACCTTCACGCTCAAGACCGTCCTGATGATCGCGATCCAGCTGGTGAGTGCAGCCCCTCCACCTCCCTGCACGGCTCACCTGCCCCCCTAGGGAGCCCCCAGGGAGCAGGGGATGTGTGGGCACCGTGGGCAGGCAGCACAGACATCCCATGGGCAACGGGGGAAGGATGCTGGCACAGCTCAGGCAGGCTCACCCATACCTTACCCTCTCCCTGCTGAGGGAGGGGCTCAGCACCCCCTCACAGCCCCTCTTTGAGCTCAGACAAGCATCTCACTGTGTGCCCAGACGTCTCACTGTGTGCCCAAGGTGCAGCTGGCCTGGGGTTGTGTCCTGTGGTGGGAGGGAGCCGATGTGCCTGTCCCTGGGGCTGGGGTGAGGCAGCCAGAGCAGGGCCCGGGGTGTGCAGGACACGGGGTAGGTCTCTGCCCTGGCACTGACATCTCCTTCTGCCCCAGATCACACGGATGGAGTACGTCCACACCAAAAGCCTGATCTACAGAGATGTCAAGCCAGAGAACTTCCTGGTGGGGCGGCCGGGCAGCAAGCGGCAGCACACCATCCACATCATCGATTTTGGCCTGGCCAAAGAGTATATTGACCCCGAGACCAAAAAACACATCCCCTACCGAGAGCACAAGAGCCTGACAGGGACAGCGCGTTACATGAGCATCAACACCCACCTGGGGAAAGGTGTGTGGGCACAGGCAGCCAGCCCTGCCTCCTGCTGAGGGGAGGGACTGCAGGACAGGGGTGCCAGAGGTGGGGCTGAGGACAAGCTGCTTCTCCAGCTCTTCAGGGTGCTGGCAGGACCTGGGAGTGGGCAGGGACAGTGGCTGTAGTAGGAACTGACCCATGTCTCTCTCCACGCAGAACAAAGCCGCAGGGACGACTTGGAAGCATTAGGGCACATGTTTATGTACTTCCTCCGTGGGAGCCTTCCTTGGCAAGGCCTCAAGGTAACTGCCAGCTCCTGCTGCCCCTGGGCATGGCTGCCTGGGGGTCTGGCTCTGCCCTGGCATGGGGAAGGTTTGTCCCCCAGGGATGTTGGAGGGTTGGCACTCCACCAGCTCTGAGCTCCATGCCAAGCCCTTGCTGTGCTGAGCAGCTGCAGGTCTCCCTGTATCCCCCAGTTTGTGGGGGTCCCAGCTGCTCTCACAGTGGCTGTCCTGGAAACCCTGGGGTTTGCCCTCCAGACCTGCCCGGGGGGGGAGTTACCTGGGAAAGGGGGTCCAAGAAATCATCCACAGAGTGGCAGCACCCAGGGCCTTCCCCTGCTCGAGGCGGTGCCTGGCCCCGTGCTGACCTTCCTTGTCCCCGCCAGGCCGACACGCTAAAGGAGAGGTACCAGAAGATCGGTGACACCAAAAGAGCCACCCCGGTGGAGGTGCTCTGTGAGAACTTCCCAGGTGAGAGCAGTGCCCAGCCCAGCCCCCAGCCCCAGGCCCCCTGTGCCCTGTCCCCCTGAGCCCCCGTGTCCCCGCAGAGGAGATGGCCACGTACCTGCGCTACGTGCGGCGGCTGGATTTCTTCGAGAAGCCCGACTATGACTACCTGAGGAAGCTCTTCACAGACTTGTTCGAGAGGAACGGTTACGTGTTCGACTACGAATACGACTGGGCAGGGAAACCTCTGGTGAGTGCTGCAGGGCTGGGGGCACAGAGTGAGGGACCCCAGGGAGCAGGAGCAGCGGGCTTGGTGGCAGCAGCCAGGGAGGATGTGGTCTCAGCCATCCCTGCCACACGCTGCGTCCGGGGGATCAGCTCCACACTCCTCACCAGTCAGCAGCTCCAGGGCTGTGACATGGGAATTTGAGGCTCCTGATCCAAAGGGACCCCAGCAGCCAAGGTGGCACCTCACTTTCTGCCACGGGCACATTGCATGGGCTCGCTGCAGCCAGATACCAAGCGTGGAGCTGCTGGGGTGGGGTAGGGGCTGGGATCAGGCCCCAATTCTGGGGGGTTTTGCATGTTTGGCTGGAGGTTGGGTCTGGCTGCGGGGTGTTGGGAGGGCTCTGCACTGACACTGTTCCTGTGTCCCCAGCCCACCCCCATTGGCACGATGCACAGCGAGGTGCAGGTGCAGCCCCCGAACAGAGACAAAGCACAGCCACACACCAAACACCAGGTGAGCAACAGCCCGGATGGGCCATGGGGCCACAGCCATGGGCAGCTCAGGCTGCAGCTCCAGGGCCATGGAGCCCAGTGGGGATGGTGGCAAGGGCTACAGCATCATTTTCCCTCAGTGCTGTCTGTGGGAAGAGTTCCTCCCACAGCTCTGGGTCTATGGCTCACCAGGGGCCCAGGGCAATGTCCCTGTGACCTGGCAGAAGAGGGAGGAGGCACTGTGGGGGGCTGTAGCATGACTGGGGGGTGCCAAGCCTGGACATCAGCTGGTGAGGGGCAGGGTCCAGCCTGGGGTGTAGGGGAGGGCTTGGTGCAGGCTGAGCCACCTCTGCTAAGGACCATGTCCCCATGGGGACTCGCTGATGTGCTTGTGGTGCCCGTCCATCGATGGGACAGTGACATAGGACAAGGGAGGGCAGGACTGGGGGGGCAGAGTGGCAGCATTTTGCCCCATGCTGGGGCTGGCTTTGCTCTGGGAATGGGCAGGGCACCGGGAGCCGAGCCCAGGGAAGGGATCGGGCAGAGCCCTGTGGGAAAGGGGCCAGGCTGCTCAGAACTGCTCCAGTGCTGTGGCCTGTCCTGCCCTGGTGCAGGACACGTGCCTCTGGCACTGCTGCCACCAAGAGCAAACCTCATGTGTTTCCCAGCAGTCCTGTACAAACCCTCATCCTCCCAAACCTCCTTGGGGGCAGAGCACCTGCAAAGGGGCTGGAGCCAGGGGTGCAGTGCCCGTCCTCCCCAGGCTGCTCCTGCCCAGCACAGGGAGCCTGGCACAGCCCTGGCTCTCACTGGCAGCACTTCCTTAGGGAGAGGGAAACATCTTCAAATCACCTCTGGCTCATTTCTGGGAACTCACTCCCAGTAAGGTTTGCTCTCTGCCCGCAGCACCAGGGCAGTGCCGTGTTGGACATCCCTTCTCCAGAGCAGGGGGAAAGCAAAGCACAGAGCTCCCGGGGTGTGGGAGCAGTGTCCAGCCTGGGGACACGCGGTGTCCCCGCAGCCGTGGGGCCGTGCCACGCCCACCAGGGGAGGGTTTGGCTGTGGAGCAGCCGAGCCCTGGAGGAGCAGCACAGCTCGTGCCACGCAGGCCCCGCCAAGCGCTGCGTCGTCCTGGGGACTCGGCGTCACCTGGGCCCGGCCGCGGCTCCGGCCCTGCTGCCCCAGCCCACTCCTAGACACGGCCTCCGGCCCTGCTGGGGGCTGGCCCTGCTCCATGGGGTGGCCCTGCGTGGGGCTGGCCGTGGGGGCTGTGTGTGTGGGTGGCAGGGGGACACAGAGCCCCGCTGTCACTGCAGGGACCGCTCTGGGAGCTGCCGGGCCGGTGCTGCACAGGTGCCCTCCGCAATCACCAACTCGAGCTGCTCTGGTCATGTTTTTGCTTTTGCATGTCTTATTTTCTCGACTCCCTTTGCCACTTTTCCCATCCCTTCCCTCCACTTCTCCCTTCTCTTCCCTATTTTCCCTCTTTTCTTTTGTTTCTTTTCATTCTGTTCCTCCTGCCTGTCGCGAGCAGCCGCCCGAGGGGACGGAGTTGTGGGATCCTCAGGCCGGTGGGCAGCCTGCCGAGGAGCCTTTGGGAGCTCACCTGGCAGCCGGCAGGCTCGGGGGGTCCGTCCAGGTACATGAAACCACGCGCCTGGGGCAGGGGCGGGCGCGGGAGGGAGCGGAGCCACCCTGGGCCTCGTGGCCGCCCGCGGAGCCGGGATCAGCCCCGCTCCCCCGCCCCGGGGCCACACATCCTGGGGTCCTGCCCCGGCTGCAGCACGTGCTGCCCGTCCCTGTGGTGTGACGGGAGGCTCACGGCGCGCAGATGAGGCTGATGCTGCTTCCCGGGGGCTGCTGGGCTCCCTTGGTGCTGCCAGGGGGAATCGGAGGGCAGTTGGGGATGGATGGATGGGATGGATGGATGGATGGATGGATGGATGGATGGATGGATGGATGGATGGATGGATGGATGGATGGATGGATGGATGGATGGATGGCACACTGTGGCACAGCAGCTGGGTGGGCATCGCTCTGCCCCCAGTGCTGCTCATCTGAGCAGGGACTTCCCTGTGCCTTGACTCCCCTTGACTGGAGCCCTGGCTCCGAGCCCTGCTTCTCCTCCCTTCCCGGGCACTCCTTGGCCACGTCCCCGCCTTGGTCCTGTGCTCGCGCCGTCAGCCCCGTGCTCGCCGCCTCCCGCCCGCTGCCGCTCAGCCCTGCCTTGGCCTGGGGGCCCCTCCCACATGGATGGTGGGACATCCATGCTGGGTCCCCCGGCTGGGCCTGCGCTGCTTCCTCCGTCTCCGCTTCCGTCCCGCCGCTCTTGCTCGTTCCTGCTGCTCCACGGTGACTGCTGGTGCTCGGCCCCAGGGTCGGGCACAGCTCCCGCTGCTGCCGCCACGGGGCCGGGCACTCCCTGGTGCCAGGCAGGCCGTGGGGCCGGGCACTCCGAGGGACCAGCTGTGCTCTGCCTCGCTCTCCTGGCCCACATCCCCTTCCCGCTCCGCGCTCCTGCTCCACAACCCTCCTGCCATGCTCCGCCTGCGCCCGACGCTGCAGGGGTGCCGCGCAGGGCTCTCTGTGCTGGCGGCGGGGGCTGTAGCCTGACTGGGCTGGCCACTGGCTGTCGGGTGGCAGCTCCTCGGAGGGGCTGGCAAAGGCCGAGGCTCCTCACCAGGGCCGAGCAGCTTGGAGAGTGTTTGGCCTGTGCATCCCCAGGGAGCTCCTGGCTTTGCCTGTGGGCAAAGGATGGTGGTTCAGGCACCTCCCAGTTGCCTTGGTGACTCGGATGTCCTCCCGGCCCTGGCACTGTGGCTGAGCTGCCTGCTCAGCGGGCAGGAGCTCAGGGATGCCTGAGCCCCGCAGGGTGGGCACTGGGCTGAGTCTTGGTGCTGGGAAGCAGAAGTCGTGTCCAGATGCTCAGCTGTGGGAAGGGCTCCTTGGAGCTGTCAGCTTTCCCAGGCCCTGTCTCCCGCCCACGCTGGAGCTGGCTGCCAGCAAGCCCCTCTCCTGATGCAGGGGCTCCCAGGAGCTGGGATCCTTGCAGGGGCATTGGCTAAGGGGCTCAGAGCTCTCTGTGCAATGTGGCTCTTGGGGAGAGCTCAACACTGAGGCTGAACACTGCGGTCTGGGAGAGGGCACCATCCTGCCACCAAGGGCACCTTGGGTGGTCTCCTGGGTGGGTTCTGTGCCCCGCGGGGAGGGGAAGGGCTGCAGACCCCGGGCTGCCCCCGCTGACACTCGTCTCTCCCCAGGTGATGAGCTCCACCAACGGAGAGCTGAACACAGATGACCCGACGGCAGGACACTCGAACGCCCCCATCACAGCCCCCACCGAGGTGGAGGTGACAGACGATACAAAGTAAGGCCCCAGCCCTGCTGCCCCTTTGCCAGTGCTGGGCTGGAGGACGGGTCAGCAGCTGCCCCGGGGTGCCTTGTCCCAGGGCAAGGGGTGTCCCTGCAGGGCCACCGCCACCCCAGCCCTTCCCACCTCGCCCTGCCCAAGGCTCCTGCGCAGAGGGGTGTGGACAGATCTGGGACTGCTCCTTCTCTGGAGCCCCTGCCTGGCTCTGGCCATGTGGCCAGCCTTGTGTGCCATGGTCAGTGGCACTCCCCTGGTCAGTGCCACTTGCTGTGGCCCTTGTGGTGCTCCCAGTCCAGCCCCTACCATGTACCAGGGGCACTTTGTGGAGCAGCTCTGCCCGTGTGGGGCTCACCAAGGCACCGAGGGGTTTCTGTTCTCCCTGACCCCGAGGCTGCTGAGCCCTCCGTGCCGTGGCCCAGGCGCTGATGGGTCCCCTCTGTCCCCAGGTGCTGCTGTTTCTTCAAGAGAAGGAAGAGGAAAACCACCAAGCGTCGCAAGTGAGCTGCCGGGGCCGGGCGGAGCCGCGAGCGATGGCTCCTCTCCCTCTGGCCGTGGCTGGATCTTGACCCGCGGAGCCAACGGCCCCTCGGGCTGGACGGGGACGGGGGGGCCGGGCCGGACGGGCTCCCCCAGCGCCCCACGCGCAGGTGGGGAGCGGGGCCTCCCCAAACTGCTTGTCCTTTCCTCCGCCACTCGTGGCCGTTTACTCGAACCAAGCCCAACTTCGCTGAAGTTCCTGCGTCCGTCAAACAGAAAAAAAGAAAAAGAGAAAAACCCACGGCGTCACTTGCTTTGAGTTTATAACCAGTCTGAAATGGGGATCAACTACAGACTCTGACCCGTCGCTGTCAGAAGAAGACGAAGACAATTTCGAGAGCAGTGGGCTAAGGAGGAATATTTTTTTTTTCTGTTGCTTCTTTGTCTCTTAAGTTAATTTAAAGTGAGTCTCGGTGCAGAGTGCTGAGTCGTCAGTCTTTGACCGTCATCTTCAGTGTTATCGAATTCTGCTCTTCCTTCCGGCCCCGCCCCGCGTCCCCGCGGGTCCCCCTCGGTCAGGCCGTTGGTGACGAGCGCTGGGCTCCGGTCCGGCCCCGCTCGGGCGGGGAGAGCCGGGGGCGCGCGGGGCGGGGAGAGGAAACGCGTTTACAGTTCATTTACGATGCACTTTTGCGAGCAATACAGGCGCCGTCCGGTCCCGCCGAGAGCAGGTCCGAGACTCCCAGGGGCTGGGGGACACAGGGACAGGGACGGCCGAGACCAAAGGGACCCATGAATGGCGGTGGCAAAGTAGGGAGGGGAAGCAAAGCAGCCTCGTCTCTGGTGCTGCCGTTTCTTGGGGCTGGATGTTTCCACGACAGCTGCAGGTGTGGGCAGGGCTTGATCGGCCTCGGTTTTACAGCCTGAGCCCCGCGAGGCCCCGCGGCTGCTCCCGGGGGAGGCGGGGCCGGGCTGGGGGCCGGGCCGGGCGGTGAAGGGCGCTGGGGTGGAGCGGCTCTGCCAGCGTGGAATCCCCCACCGAGGTGTCCCCCACCGTGGGGTCCTCTGGCCAGCGCCAGGGCCCGGCCCGCGCCTGGGGCGGGGGGAGCTGGAGGTTTTGGAACTGACACACGGACACCCCCTGCACCCCCCGTGCTCCTCGCCACCCCCAGGGCACTGCAGCTCCCCACTGACTGACCCCGTGCGCTGTCGTGTGTATTGATCGTGACACATTGGGGGGGGACACACACTTATCTTTACCAAAACCCTGTTGTTCTGCCCCAAGAGAAGGGGCTGAGGCTGTGCTGGGGGGGCGGGGGAGGGATGGGACCATCTGTGGCTGCTTCGAAACATTTGTCCAAACTGACCATCTCGGGGGGCACTGGAGACCCCGGATTGTGGAGGGGCTGGGCGGGCGTGGGGTCTCCCCTGGGACCGTACCCTCCCCAGGGCCCCTCTTCGCCCTAAATTCGGGATTGACCCCGGCTTTGGCTCGTCCGGGCTGCGGCAGCCAGGGCAGCCCCAGCTGCTGCTGCGTCCTGGCCGCGGTGGGAAGGGGACGTGCAACGTTTGACCTCGTGTCCCCAGCGAGGCGAACAAACGAATTTTAAAAATCGCCTTAAAATTTTCACTGGAAGTGGCCCCTTGTCAGCGTGTCGGCTCAGAGCAGCCCTGACAGAGGCCGAAGAGGAGCCGCGGAGGGGAAGGGAAAGCGGCCACGAGGGTGTGCCCGGAGTGCCCGGCTCTGTCTGCACACCCTCGGCCGCCGGGGCCGGGGCCGAGCCCGGGACTCTCTGTCCTTCCAGCGAGGAGTCCAAATACTGCGATTGTACGTGAGAGCGTTTGTTCCATTGCGAGTTTAGTTACTGCTTTAAAACCAAGTGTACAGAAACGGCATTTCAATTTCTCTGATGCTTCCTGGAAGCCATAGAATTTAGGGGCTTTTTTTTTTTTAATAAAAACAAAAAATAAAATAAAAAAATCTTTAAAACCCAACACATTCTTTGTGCTTCATTGTGTGGCTCCCAAGGGTGAGGGCATTGCCCAAGCACCCCGTTTTTGTCAGAGGCTCCCCCAGCAGTGGGTGGGAGCAGCCCCAGCCCCTCGCAGGGGCTCCCTGCCCAGGAGCCTTTCCTGGAGCAGCAGGAGGAAAATGGGGGGGGGACAGGTCGGGAGAAGAGCAGCGAAGCCGATGGCTCTGGGCAGCCCTGCCCACGCTCCCGGCAGATGCTCCTGTAAAGCCCGAGAGTGAGGAAGGTGATGGTGCACGAGGGTAATTCCCAGCTGGAGCCCAGGGGTCTGAGACCACAGCCCCCGAGGACGAGCTCCAGCACCGTGTGGAGCGCCGGGAAGCTGCCCCAGGCCCAGGGAATCACGCTCACCACGCCCCGCTGCTCCCTCCAGGCAAAGGGCAGGGCCCTGGAGGCCCCGCGCTGCTGAGTGACAGCAGGAGCTGTGCTGGGGCACCGGAGCTGGTCTGGGCAGAGCTCAGCTCTCAGCCCTGCTCCAGCAGCCCCTCAGCCTCTCCATGCTGGGCTTGACAGGGCAGAGGAGCTGCCTTTCCCCCCAGGCCTGGACTGGCCCCTGCAAAGGCTGAGGCAGCTTAATTGTCAAACCCCTCCAATTCAAGTTCAACAAATTCAGTCGTAAAACATCACACAGACCAGAGTGTGCCAACCCTGAGCCATCCTGCTGCCCTCCTAGCAGCACCTCAGAGCCCAAAGGTCTGGACTCTCCAGTGGCGATTGCTGGGCCGGAGGATCTGGCTCATCCCATGCCCCATGGATGGGGAAGCTGAGGACCCCACACCCTCGGTGGGGGGAGATGGGCCAGGAGCCAGCTCGGCCCAGCTTTCCCCTCCACCATTCCAGCAGCCATCATTCTCCTCCAAACACAAAGAAACTTCGTAAAGACAACCTCGCTGTCTTTATTGTTTTCCTATTTACAAATCACAAAGCTGGCCAAAAGCAGAGTGTGAACACGGGACGAGAGCATCGGATACATTCATCAAATAGCACAGGAGCCGGGCGGGGCCCGCTCTGCTCGGAAGGTGACGTGGTACAACAGAATGGCTCATACTTCTGGGAACAGGCATGTCCAACAAGGAGTTACATTCATCTATCTACAAAAGCCAGAATTGCATCAAACTGCAGAAAAGCCGTAAGAACAGAAGTTGCTCAGGTGTAGTTCAGAGTTTGACTCCTCTCCCTCCCTGACAGGACAAGCTGCCAGACCTGCCCCCTGCAGGCAGGGCAGGAAGGTGGGAATTGGGAAGAGAATTTGCCTAACAAAGTAATAGTGAGAGCAGAACTTCCAGGGAACAGCCAGCGGGAGGCACCCGCTGCAGCTGGGCAGGGCCAGCCCCAGCCCTGCTCTTCCCAGAGCCAAGTGCACGGCTCTGCTTCTCTCAAATTCCAATTATTCCACTATTTCCACCTGTACCCAACGCCCCGAGGTGCAGAACCCAGATCAGACCCCCCAGGGAAGGTGCAGGCCCCAGCACAGGCCCTGGGTGCCAGCAGTGACGTTCCCACCACCTTTGGGAGAGGGGTGGTGACAGGAGCGGGCAGTCACGGACATCCCGACAGACACGGAGCCCGGGCTGTGCATCCATCTCACAACACTGTTTGCATTGCACAGAGAAGTTCAGTCAACTCATGGAGCCAGGGTTGGGGGTTTTCTCTATTTTTTAGTACTGGCCGTATTAGAACCATCCCACCTGGAAGCAGGCTGGCAGTACACAGCTCACCCCCTCTCCCTGGAGCACCAAACATGCTCTGGGCATCCCTAACAGCTACTGGTGAGGAGGTGCAGGGCATTCCCAGGCTGCTGCTGCACGGCTGAGGAGGAGACTCCAGCCAGCACAGCCCCAGCATCCTGGCTGGGGCAGCAGGAGGAGGAGGAGGAGGAGAAGCTGTGCTCCAGCCAAGGACAGCCAGGTTTCAACTTGCAGCACTGAAATCCAGCGGCAGCAGCTGCCCAGAGAGTGGCAATGGCTCCGTGTGCTGGAGCAGGAGGTCGGAGAAGGGGCCCTGAGGCAGCACCACCCCAGCCAGCCCCACGCAGACTCTGGTGGCTCCAGTCTCACTGCCGGGCTGAGCTTGATTCCAGCTTCCTCTGCAGAGGAGGGGAGGAAGAGTCTCATGGTCAGTGAGGGTGGGGCGGGTCAGGCAGCCCAGGACCAGCCACCCTCTCTGTGACAGCCACGGGGAAATGCAGCTGGCCCTGAACAGGTACCAGGGGACTTCCAGGCCACCGAGCTCCACAGCTCAGCAGGTGATGTTTGTGACCTCCTCCCTGTGCCTGGCCAATAGGCAGTGTGCAAACACACCAGCACAGAGAATATTCCACGTTTTCCTGAACCGTTTGGTCAATCCTTGTCCATCTGCTGCATTATAGGTAACAGGCAGGTGCACATCCAGCCTCTCTTCCTGCTTCCATCAGGGCAGCAGGGGCAGGGCAGCAATGCACAGAAACAGAGGGAAACACATGGAAACGTGCATGGAAACTGCAGGAACACCTGCAACAGGTGAGGCAGGTGCCCTTCTGCTTCAACTGACAAACCCTGGCACTCTGCAAAGGACAACGACCAGTAACGACCAGAGCTGGGGCTGCTCAGAGCTGAGCTGAGTGAGCATCACCCAGTGCTTGGAACGTGCCAGGGCTGTGGAAGCAGCACCATGGGGACTCAGAATGCAGAAGGGCCTGCCCGGCCAGGCTGCTGCCCCTTCCCACTCTGCAGGGAGGTCACCTCGCTGCCACCAACTGCCCGAGGTGAAGATTGTCACAGAGCTGTGGGAAGAGCAGGAAAACGCCTCCGTGCCTCTGAAAGAGCTCAGGTTTGAGGTCTCCAAGCCTGTGTAGTGCTGGAACAGCAAAGCCTCAGGGAAAAGGCCACTTTCCATGACTTTTGAAGGCGGCTGTGTGTGCTGAGGCTGCTGGGAGGGAGGGAAGGTGCCGGACACGGGCTGGGCAAGCCCTGGCCTGGACTGCTGAGCTGGAGCAGAGCAGGGGCCATCCAGCCCTGATGGAGTCTGTCTGCAGGACCATCTCCTCATGGCAAGTAAAACCACAACCAGAGCCACTCGTTGCCTTGCTTCTGACCGGTGGAAAAGCATCTACATTCATTACAGTCCAAAAAACGCACGTTGTTAGATAGGATTAATCAGGAAGTGAAAAACAACAAGCCACAGACAACCTACGAATGGTACTGGGACACCAGCTGGCCTGCACTGGGACACCAGCTCGCCTGGCACCTGAGAGCAGCAGCAGCACTAGCACAAGGCAGAACATGAGCTTTGAAATGATTTCACTGAGACCTTTGGCTAGTGTGGCTCCAATTGGTGTGGTCAAACTCAGCCAGAGATTTAGTTTGGGAGGTGACGGGGAAGAGTCGAGTCCAGGGCGGGCTGGCAGCAGCACTATGTGTAGAAGATGATCTCTGGGATTTGTCCATCCTCCACGGAGGTGCCGTTGTTGTTCCCAGCCGCGTAACAGAACGTGAAGCAGGTTTTGGCTCCCGTTGTGGGTGATTCGTGGATCACTTTGCGCAGTCCTTTGGTTCCATAGTGGGAATCTGGACCCTGCGGGGGTCACGGAAGACAAGAACAGGTCAGGACCTTGCTGCTGCCCAGGCTCTCTGCTGGCTTTGGAGCTGTGGAGATCTCAGTTCCTCCTTTTTCCTCCTGGATTTGCACCTCATGCATTCTGAGCTCAATCTCGTCTCTATCAGAACTTAACACTAATTTAACCAAGTTTCAACAGCTAAATGTGAACTTTTTGAAGCCACAGCAGCAGGCTCAGGATTACACACCTTCAGAACTGGCAGCTCAGCTGTACACACCAAAAAATCACCCCATCCCCTCCTCAGTGCTGTGAGACAAGTCAAAAACCAGCTCTGAATGCTGGTGGTGAACGAGCTCATGGTAGCAGCAGGTCCCACAGAGACCGTGGAGATGGCACCACCGGCCTCAAAGGACACAGAGCAAGACCCAGGTTGCACTGAAGGCCTACAGCAGGTGCCCTCACGTGCTGCACCTCACCCCACCCCGTGTGGTACCTTTAGAGTAGCACAGGCCGTGTAGTTGACGTTGGGTAAAATCTCCACAGGCTCCTTGAACATGACCCGGAAGGTGTTGGAGGATCCGTCACAGCTGAAGCCGGTGTCGTTCTGCCCCAGGACCGTGTTGCTGTCCGTGTGGATGATCTGCAACACAGGGTCAGCCTTTCACCTGCAGGCTCAGACCCTGCCAGCCCTGCCCACGTGTGACCCCCCGAGCTGGGCTGAGCCCCAGGCACTCCCACACTGACCAGCCCTGCGATGACTGCACTGTCCATCACTCGTGTCCCTCATCAATGCAATGATCACAGAACCACAGAATCCCAGGTTTGGGTTGGGAGGGACCTTAAGGATCATCCATCTCCAACCCCTCTGCCACATCCTGGACTTGAACTTCCAGGGGTAGGGCAGCCACAGCTGCTCTGGGCCCCTCTGAGCTCACCTGAGCTGTGGGCTCAGGTCCCACACAGCCCAGGACACCCCCTGCTCACCACCAGGCTGGCAGAGCACTGCAGGTCCACACTGTGCTTAGACCCTTCTCCCCCAAGTGCTCAGGGCAGCAGGATGAGCCCTGGCAATCAAGGAAGAAATGCTGACAGCCTGTGCTCATCACACCAGCCCTGTGTGCTGGAATAACTCTCTTGGGGACAGTCCTTCTGCAGTGACCCAGACTGGGGTGACACACGTGCACCCAGAACAGGCACACAGCATCCACGGGATCCACCTGGTCTTTGGACAAGATCATGATGGACTTGAGACAACTGAGCCTCCACCAGCCTGCTTGGGGTGGGAAATCATGCACAGCTTCTCCCCAAACTGCCTCCCAACTGCCCCAAAACTGGGAGCAGACCTGGGGAGGTGCTGCAGTGACGTGTGCAATAAAATCAAGAACAATAATCCTTCTGATCCCCAGTGCCCCATCTGGCCCTTGCTACATCTGCCATTCCCTCTGCCCAGGGACACTCACAGGCCCTCTGAACTTCAGGTTTTGTTACAGATTCACTAAAATGATTCACTAAAAGGGTTTTTAAGGAAGCAGAGAGAATTACCTGTATATTTACTTGGTAATCCGTTGGCCCGTGTATGGATCCGTATAATCCAAACCCAACTACGAATATCCTTTTGTTTACTGAGAACCTGCAGGAACAGAGCAGGAAAGTCAGTCCAAACTTGCCACTCCTGTATTGCTCCAGTACAAAGCTGATACACAAATATCTCCACTTGTGTTCATTTTACATCTATGGCTTAATCAAACCTATACAGATTTAAGTGCAGCCCTTACTAAGAGGTGAAAGCCTGCACAGAAACCATCAGCTGCACACTCACACCTCTGACTGGCCCAGTGGGCGTGTGTGAAACACAGAGCTGCACAATCCCATCACCAAATTTCAGGGTCAAGGGTCAGGAAGTGTTTCCAAGTTGTGGCAAAACATCAGCATCCCCAAATACCTGACAGGCCCAGGCAGGGCAGCCTGGGAGTGTGGAACAGTGCCCACCTCACAGTCCTCTGTCCACCAAACACCACTGGAGTGTCACTGGATATTTCACTGCTGAGCCCTGGGGAACTGTTCATGTGCTGCTGGGTATTTGCTGCATTCCAAATTTACCAAGAGCAGAAATAAGGATTCAGTCACTCCTGAGTGCAGGAACCCCTGCTGCCCAAGGAAGAAGGGGAAGGATTATTTACCCCACTACAGCTCCACCTTCTCAGGCATCAGAAGCCTCAGTGCCTGCCAAGCTGCCAACTGCATTTCTTCATCAGTCCAACTCTTTTATCCCTCTTGTATTCCCAGAACAAACACCTGGGCAGGCTGGAAGCCTCTGCTCTGCAGCCAGCATGGAATACTCAGTGTTGGAACCAACCCTGATGCTGCAGAGACTGAACCTGAAGTCAAACCCAAGCTCCAAAAGGCCTGTGAGCATTAGAGGTGAGAGCAGGAAGCGTTTGGAGCTGGCAGCAGTTCCCACTGCCAGGGGTGAACGGCCCAGAGGATCCCACCAACAGCTCCAGTGCAACAGAACCATCTTAAAAACTGTGAAGAACTACATTGCAGGGAATCCCCTTCCACCCAAGATAAACACCAATCAGGAAAGAACCAAGGCTTTCTGATTCCCTCCTGTCTTGCTCTGATTCCTTGGCCACACAAGCCTTGCAAAGCACCATTTTCCAGCCACACCTGCCAGTCTCTGTCACCATAACTGGGCTCTGCTGGCTCTCCACAAGCCCAGCTCTGACCGAACTGGGTGTCAGCAGAACTTTATCCCAACCCCTCCCTCCAACAGGGGAGGTTAAGGGGCTTCAGCAAGCCACAATGACACCTAGAGCACCCCACAAGGCAAGGCAGGGGGACAACTGGTGACTCCTTATTTATGTGTCCCTACAGCTGCAGGGAGCCATCGGGGGGTTATTTCCCTCCCTTTCCAGGGGCCTGTGCTGGGGGGCCACGTTTCCTGGAAACCTTTGCCAACAGAGATGCAAAGTGTCAGTGCATCAGGGATGGTTCTGCCCAGCAGAACACCCTCCCCTTGGGGGCTACACGGGCGAAGTCGGGGTCTAGCACAGAGTCTCGGTGTCGAGCGCTAAAGCAGTGGAAGGCTCAGGGACACGAGTCCAGCGGTGGGAATGGGCGCCAGAGCTGACCTGATCCTGTCACTCGTCCCACTGTACCCCCAGCGGCTCTCCACCTGCTGGAAGCGGCTGATGCTGCACTCCTTGCCCCGCAGGCAGCACCGGGGCCGGTCGATGAACTCCACCCGCGGCTTCGGGTTCACCGTGAAGTGCAGGAACAGGCTCACCACCTCCCGGTCCGTCAGGATCCCCGACTGGGCAGGCCCTGCACAGGGGAGGAAAGTGGCGATGCCGTCAGCCTTAGGGAACCACGGAGTCCTGGAATATCCTGTGTCAGGAGGGACCCTCAGGGATCATCAGTCCAGCCCCTGGCCCTGCCCAGACACCCCAACAATCCCACCCTGCCCATCCCTGGCAGCGCTGTCCAAACGCTCCTGGAGCTCTGGCAGCCTCGGGGCTGGGACCATTCCCTGGGGAGCCTGGGCAGTGCCAGCACCCTCGGGGGGAAGAACCTTTCCCTGAGCTCCATGCCAAGCCCTGACACAGCTCCAGCCGTTCCCTGGGCTCCTGGCCCAGAGCAGAGCTCAGCCCCTGCCCCTGCGCCTCCCCTCGGGAGGAGCTGCAGCCCCCGAGGAGTCTCCCCTCAGTCTCCTCTGCTCCAGCTGAACGAGCCAAGTGCCCTCAGCTGCTCCTCAGAGCCTTCCCCAGCCCCATGTCCCTCCTTTGGACACTCCAACAGCTTTGGATCCTTCTGATCTTGTGGGCCCCAAAACTGCACCAGAAGAAATCCCTCTGGGATTTTCATGGGGAAACAAGCCTGACTTGCAGCTGGGAGTAGGCTAAACCCCCAGCACAGATGGGATCTCAGTGGTGCATCAGGACATCAAATCCCAGACAAAGGTGTTGCCCTTTATCCACATGGCAGTCATGGGCTGCAGAGCCTTCATGGGACATGATTAAATGCTCAGCTCTGTGGAGCCCAAATGAACTGGGCTACCAAAAACCCCAAAAGCATACATCTGATCCTTGCCCCACTCCCTCTGGAAATGATAACATGGGTAAGAGACAGGGATTTCCACACATCCGCACCGGTGATTCAGACACAATGGAAGACGATGAGGAGGAGGGAGAGGGGCTGTCTCCCAGTTACCATCAACTCAAACAGTTTAAGAGTATCTTTACTCAAGACAAAGGTGGTTCAGCTCGTTCCTTCAGGCATTTAATCCACATTTTGCATTTTAATACCTTTATTGTAGAACCTTGGGAAAAATGCTAATGATTTTAGCAAAAGTTGAAGCACATTCTCATCTCTTCTCCAGTAACAAGACCTTTTTTTCCAATGTGATCACAGAATCACAGAGCAGTTTGGGTTGGAAAGGACCTTAAAGCCCATCCAGTGCCACCCCTGCCATGGCAGGGACACCTTCCACTGTCCCAGGGTGCTCCCAGCCCCATCCAGCCTGGCCTTGGACACTGCCAGGGATCCAGGGGCAGCCACAGCTGCTCTGGGCAACCAACTCAGTGATGCTAAACTCAGCCTTTGCAAACTACTTCAAATACTTTCAAAAGTGAAACTGGATAAAAATTAGTCTGTCAGCCCAAGACTCAAAAGCCTCTCTATACCTGTTTGCACAAGGCTTTGAATAGACACAAGACCACTGAGTACTGGGGAAACAACAGCAGCTAAATGCTCTTTAATGTGGAGAGCAAATGCCCAGCTACTTATAGGTCCAAAACTACTTGTAGCTGGTTAAATTCAGCATGATGTTACTCAGATATAACCTGGTCCAATGCTGCAATGGGGAGAGACTCAAGAATTTGAGGAAGTTGACTCCTCAAAGGTAAATGAGCTTTTGGATGCTTTGTTCAGCAAAAAAAATCAGCCTCATTGATCGTGTCTGAACTTATCCCGTGTTGCTGCAACCCACTTCTGCAACGTTTCAAATTACCTGCTCTAAGGGGAGGGAGGGACACATTTGCCAGTTAAAACATCTTCATGCAAAACCCCACATTTGATACCAGATTATACAATAAACTGGTGAAACCACTGCTGTAAAATTCCCCCTTTTTCAGTTTTTGGGAAAGAGAGGTGTGGAGGGGAAAGGTTTCCCTCTCCTGCCTCTGCTGTGATCACCACAGAAATCAAGAGTCACTCAGAAACTCAGAAGAAGGACAAAGCTGAAGGAATTCCAAGGTAATTCCTTGTTTAAGGAACAGCTGTCTCTCAGGTTTGGGGGTTTTGTTAATCTTTTAGGTTAAAGTGGATGGAGAAAATATAAGAATTTCTCTTAAAGCACAAAGATCCAAGTGAGACAAGCAGTTTGTGACAGACAACATGGGGAGGGGCATTCCCAGCTCAAAGGCTTCATCCCAAATGTGCCAAAATGAACACTTTCCTTCCAGGGAGAGAATGATACAGGTCACAAGGAAAGAAATGGGATCTGCAGAAAAATGCAAAGATCTCTTCTTCACTGAGCAAGCTCCTTCTGAAGAAATCCACATCCCTAAGGCCACAGCACAGCTGTGACAGGCCAAACAGAGAGTGGGGACCAAGTCTGAAGCACAGATTTTCCCCACACTAACAGCCCTCCTCCCGTGGGAACAGGGACATCAAGGACTGACCAGCTGACGCCAGCGCTGCCCTGAGAAGTGACCTGCAAAGGAAGGGGGTCAGTGCCCGTTTGCTTCTGTGTACACAGCACTGCAGCCTGAAACAAGCTGCAGTTTGGAAAATGGCTCCACTGTGTCTTTTTAGCACGAAAACTATTTAAGCTGATTGCCAGCTTCCAGTCCCTGGGGAATCACCAGAGGATGAAGTCAAAGACAACAAGCAATGAAAACAAAACAAGACAATCTACAGTCCAAGCTGTGAAATGAGTTAGACATCTCTGTAGATCAAGATCTTAATGTAAACTTGAAAAATGCTTTGACACAGACTAAACAACACCAAGCCTGCAGCTCAAAGAACACTTTCAAAGTTTTTCGGATATGGGGCTCTGCTCTGAACAGCACTGGCAAGACAGGGCCAACACCACCACAGGATGGGGAGAAACATCCCCATTTCCCTTTGGGAACAGGCTATGGTCAACACCAATTATTTGCAACTCCATTAGCTTTGTGTAGTTTAAATGCACGGGATGGCTGGAAAGGGGAGCAGGTGAACCCCAGTTTGGATCTTTGCTCTCAGCTGAATGGGACAGTAACCACTCAACCATGCTGTGGGAGCACCATAGGTTTTAAAATGAGTGAATGGGCATGGATGAAAATGGCATATAGACAGCAGATTTTGTAATCATAGAATCACAGCATAGTGTTGGAAGGGACCTTAAAGCTCACCCAGTTCCACCTCCTGCCATGAGCAGGGACAACTTCCAGTATCCAAGAGTGCTCCAAGTCCTGTCCAGCCTGGCTGTGGACACTTCCACAGATGGGGCAGCCACAGTTCCTCAGGGCAACCTCTGCCAGGGCCTCACACTCTTATAGTACAGAATTTCCTCCTGATATCCAGTCTAACCCTGCCCTCCTTCAGGAGGCCATTCCTCCTTGTCCTGTCACTCCAGTCCCTTATGAAATGTCCCTTTCCAACTTTCTTGTAAGCCCCTTTTTAGGGGGGGAATGGGGGAGAATGAGGGAAAATGAAGAGGACTGTGGGGGAACCTCATATTTAAATTACTACAGGATACACAGAGAAAACCCTCTCTCACGTGAGTTGACTCTCTGTAGCTGAGGAAAAAGCAAAGAGCAGGATTGCCAGAAACACCTTTGTTGAGTTACCTGCTGCAAACTCCTCAATAGTCATCAGTGGGAAGCGGATAAGGGAGAGAGCTTTGCCCAGAACCTTGCGCTTGTTCTCTGGAATCACCTGGAGCTGCTGCCGCTGACACTCGGCCTCCGACCAGCGCACCACGGCATTGAACAGGCGAACCTCCCGGATCCCCAGCGTGTCCCTCTCCAGCACTGCCACCAGGGTGTCTGCAGGGCAGGACAACAGACACAGCTTCAGGCTCTAATCCCAAATCAGCCCCCTTACCCCACCAGGAGTACCCCGTGTGCAGCCAAGGTAAAGGAGGAAGCAGCTGAACCAACAGCATCTCCCAAAAGTGCTGCCTGCAGCCTCCAAGGAAGATTTATCTGCATATTCCATCAGCAAGGAACTCACTGGAGCAGCAAACAGAGCCCATTTAATTGGCATGTTAATGCAAGTGCAGGAGGATGAATTACAACTTGCTTGACGTCAAATTTGGATGAAATGAGCAGCACGAAAGCCAGAAGGTGACCCGTGCCTTACCTCCACAGCCCATCTCATTAGAAGAAGGTTAAAGCCTGAATTTTAATGTTCATTAACTGTGCCCAGCAAGTTTGGAAACTGCAGACGGTAATTAAAATAGCCAGTTCTTGCTTCCAAAAACACAGTACCTTTTAAACTCCAAAACCTGACAAAGACTTGGGGAACAAAGCCAACTCTACAAAAAAGGCAAGTTTACACCCACCCAAAACCTGCCAACATCAACACAGGAAACGGGCTTTGTCTCATGCCCAGAAAACTCAAGTTGCACCAAAGTAAGCAGATTCCAGGGTATTTCTGCAGGCAGGGCAGCAAACTCTTTGGCAAATTCCCTGTCTCCAGCCACTTTGTGCCAGGGCCTGTTCAACTGATTGCTCCAGAACAGCCAAGCCACAAAGTGCCAAGCATTAACCTGGAACAACTTTGGAGACAAGCTGGTTATGAAAGCAGGGAGAGAGAGGGAGGGGTGGAAAACAGCTTACCCAGGTCAATGTCTGTAAACCCCTCTGCATTGATGGCATCTGAGGTGTTCTTGTCTATGTTCTCCAGGCACAGGCTGGCCAGCTGGGGCTCATCAAACAGCCGGGCCTAGGCAGGAAAGAGCGTCATTAACAGAAAAGGTATTTTTAAGTTTACACTAAGAACCCCCCTTCCCCTGCCACAGCCCATCTTCATTAGCAATACCATGCCTGACTGCACCAGGAATCCACTGGGCCTTTCACAAGCAGTTAAGCATGACAAGGCAAACACTAGAAAATTCTGTGTTTGGCAGCAGCCCTGGTTCAGCTGTGCATGTCTTCAGGCACGTCTTTGTTTTCACACAGCCTGGGTGCAGGCACCAATCGTGCTTTCTAGCACCACACTGGCCCTTGTCAGCTGAGCATGGGCAACTTTTACATCGTTTTTCTATTTACAAGAAAGCTCTGCCCGGTGACTCCAGGCCTGCTTGCTCTAGGAATAATGCAGAGGCAGCTTATTCTGTAAGAACAGCCACACTGATCTCGTGCATTAGCAAAAAAGCTGTAGCAGCAGTGCCTGTGTGTCCTGGGGAGCCCTACAGGGTACACAGCCTGCTTAGTGCATTTCCATGTTTTGCACAGAAACAGCTACTCTAATCCAGTTACCTTAAAGAATTTGTCCCAAAATAGGTTACTATTCCAAGCAAAGCCTGCATGCAGCCTGGAGAGCTGCTCAGAATTTCTCTGCCCAACTTAAGTGAAGTCTTGTAACAGTTTTGCTGCCACTCCACATCACCCTGGACTGCCACGTGTTACCAGCCCTGTGCCCAGCATAAGCAGAAATGGGGTGGAACACACAAAAAACATTAAATGATCTCTTATTTTCAGTGCTTTGGTTTTGTTGTTTAGGAAGGAACTGCCTTGACATCACACCCAACAAGAATACACCAAGACTTGAACTCGCTGCCACAGGTAAGGTTTAAAACTCAGGTTTTGGGCTGGGAATTCCATCACTCAGGAGACACCTTCAAGCATCTTCTGCTTCACCCCTGCTTGTGGGATGCAGAGCTCAGCAAGGCCAACCTTTGTGCTGAGACCTCAAGTGCAGGCAACTGAAACAATTTCTCAGGAACCAGGGAAACTTCAGCAGTTGTCACCTGCTCCAGGGGCTGGAGGGCTGCCAGTGCCTTTACACTCTTGGCATCAAGAGCTGTGACTGACTCAGACTTTACTACTGTAGTGGCTCTTTGGACACGTGAGGACTTTCATTACGCTTGCAGAGCTCTCCCCCACAGCAGCTCCAGGCAAGCTTTATTTCCTTGCTGATCAAAGTGACACTTGGATGTACATCTGGCATGAAAAAGGATCATGGTTCACTACGAGGCACAATCAATTAGGAAAGCTGGTTGCCTCTGATATTTCTGCCATTGATCAGCAGTTGCTTGAGACAGACAGTGACACAGCTGCTGGGCCAGCAGATTGGGCACACACACAAAAAGAGTTTTGGGGCTCTACCTGGGATCTCAGGTCCGTGACCTTACAGCTATAGGGCAATGTCCTGTACAAGATTCATCTCAGGTCTGTAATTTACCAAAGACGTTGTTGGTTTGATGCAATGAAAGCAGAAAACAGGCAGGTTTTCACACTGCAGGACCAGAAACAAGAGGGTTGTGAGAAGAGATCCTTTCGGTGAGGTGCAGCCAGTCATGGAGATCAGGCACGTTTCTCAAACAAGACCTGCCTCAAACATCTCAGACTTGATACAGAGCAACAGTGAACATGAAACTAGATGGGGATCACCACTGATAATTAATCAGAATGGACAAGCCACAAACAAAAGGAATCAGGAAAGTCTTTCCCCATCTGGCATTTCACCTGCCTTGGTGCCACTGACAGGAGTGCCAGGCAGTATTTTGGTTTTGGCACCTGAAACACGAAGATACCTTCCTCCTTTGCCAAAGAAGGACCTCTGTGACCTGTAAGGAAGTCACCATAAACCTAAAGATTATCTTGCCAAAGCTACAAACTCAAGTGCAAAGACACAGGAAGCCACAAAAAATTTCTGCATAAGGAATACCACCAAAAGCCAACACCTCTAATCCATCATGAGGCAGTGGCCTAAGAGAGGCCTAAGATGCCTCCCCAAAACTTCAGCCTATGGGAATGATGTGTTCCCAGCTTTTGGCTAACAGCTCCTGATCTTTCAGATTGCAGCTGCTGAACCCAAAGAACAGGAGAGCTGCATCCAAGGAGCTGCAATTGTCCCACCGTGCATCAGATGGGAGCACAGATTCGGCTGCCATCACCCAGTCAGGAGCCTTCAAGTCCTGAATCTGCCTCTGGGAAGTGCAGTGTGGATCCCCCCACGTCTCAGGGGCTGTTCATGGCACGTGGAAAAGGGCCAGGTTAAAGAGGATGTGTAAAGAAGGCCATGGAGTGCTGCAGCAGTAGCTGAAGCCAAGCAGTGACAAATCTCTACAACAGCAGTGTGACATGGAACTACTTTGAGAACTGATCCAAATATTTAAACTCAAAAAAATCATCCCAGCTTAATCCCAAGCAAAGAGCTCAGCACTGACTTCTTCAGGACAGCACTGCTTCAATATTGCAAAACTGCTGGTGTAGCCACTGCCACCCACATGGCACCTACAGCCAGAGCCTGAGAGATACCTGTACTCCTGACAAGGGGGAAAATTCCCAGACAGGAACCTGGGCATGACAGGCAATCCTTCAGAGCCAGACCACCTTAGTGTGCCCAGTGCACACTCCAATCAGTGCAGCAGGGAAACTCCTCTGCAAGGTGTATCTAACATCAGATATCAAAGAAACTTCCCTGAGCTGGCTGATCAGAAATATCGCTCCAGAGCCAGTCCAGTCTGCCCATTCCCTAAAGGAAAGAAACTCACACACAATACCTGTGTGTTTCTTATGCCTACAGCTCCCAGGACAGGGTGTCCCTGGCAGAGCCAGACTCCCCACACAGGTGACAGCAGTGGGGATGTCACCAGTATGGCATCGGCTGTCAAAGAGAGAGTGGCAGGGACCAGTGAGAGAAGACAAGGCTGGGAAATGGGGAAGACAGTGATGCTCACTTAATCAACCTGGATGCAAAGTCTGATCTTTTCCAAACTAAGCAGAAGTTATAAACACTGTCTTGTACTTCAATAGTCAAATGGAAGGTGGAGGAGTCCAGCCCTCAGAGACTGGATGAGACCCAGGGCTAAGAACGGCTACTCTGACACTCCAGGTCTGTGAGTGCAGGAGGCTGGACTGGAACAGGCTGAGGAAGAGAGCACCTTGCTCCTCTCCCAGGAAAATAAACCAAAACACTCATCAAAAGTTTTCTTTCACCCCCACGTCAGGGAAAGTATTGCAAGAAGTCCTTCAAGGAATGGCTGAGCAGCCAAAGAGCACTGAGAGAAAGCTCAGCATTACCAATCCTGATTCTGTAACACATGGAAATCCTCCCATTCCGCTTTTCTTCTTGGCAGATGAAATCTTTCCACCCTGTTAATTCCATCCCCAGCTCACACTCTGGAAGGAACACCTGCCACACTGAAACAGAAAGATCTGAAACAGCAGCAACATTTGCTGTAGTTTATTGTCCTCTGTAAGAACCTGCTCAGCAGTGAGAACTCCTGTGAGGAAGAATTCGAAACAACCCAGAACTGCTCCACTTTGGATGATCAACTCTGTAACACCCAGAAAACTCCCATTTTCTGACTGTGCTGGGCCTTGCTGAAGGCAGATGACCACAAACTCACCTGAGTTAAGAGCATGAATGCGTTGTCTGCTCGGAGGTTTTTTTTAAGGAACTCCACACAATGAGCTTCAAGGGCTGGAACTGCGTATTTCTTAGCTGTGTAAAGTGTTGTCATAACAGTCTCTGGTCCGATCTGAACTTCGTCTGAGTAAAGAAATCTGAAAACACACAAACAAACACTGCTGCTGTGAACTAAGATAACAGGGTAAACCCCCTGCAATTCATAGAAAACATGTTTGTGCCTCTGCCCCTCATCCTGGTCCGTTTCCTCTACTGGAGGGATAGAAGGGTTTTCACATCCTTTCCACTGACTCTGGTTTACCCAGGAGAAGTTTGGGTTTGTTTTTTTTTAAACAGACATTTTACAGTATAACTTTTAACAGCTGGGATTTCCACTGAAGCAGCTCAGACTGCCTTGTGTCCCACCACCAGTGAGCTCTTAGCCTGCCACTTACACCAGGCTAAAACAGTCTCTGGCCAAGTGTACCCCTTAAAATTCATGGGTTTGGCTGTTCAGTTAGAATAAACAAGGACAGAGGTTCAACCTTGCCTGCCTCCTTCAGAAGAGAAACTCCATTTTACAATACTAATACAGAAGTGCTGAGAAGCACTCCAACATATCCCTCCACTGCACAAGAGGTGCTTTATCCACACTCCCCCTTCTCATTTCTTTACTTTATAGCTTGAACTGTTTCACTTCATGACACAGATGTTTAAGTATAGCTCACAATGTAACTTCAGCAAAAAGCAACAGTTAATTGCAGTGAAAAACAAGGGCTGCCGTGCTGCTGTAAAGCACCAGCCTTCACTGTTCAGCCAAAACAAGGAAGTGCATTCATGATCTGAAAAACAAAGGTCTTCCTAGGAAACCTGACAGAACCCCCTCATACCTGAACTCACTGACCAGAGACAGCAGGAACTGAGAGGCTGAGCTCAGGAAAACCAGTGATGCACTGGTGTTAGTCCTCACCACAGAATCCCAGAATAGCTTGGCTTGGAAGGGACCTTAAAGACTGTCCTGTTCAGTCCCTGCCATAGGCAGAGACATCTTCCACAGGTTACTCCAAACCCTGCCCAACCCAGCCTTGGACACTTCCAGGAATCCACAGCTGCTCTGGGCACCCTGTGCCAGGGCCTCCCCACCCTCACAGCCAACAATTCCTTCCCAATATCCCATCCAGCCCTGCCCTCTGGCACTGGAAGCCATTCCCTGTGTCCTGTCCCTCCAGGCCCCCATCCCAAGTCCCTCTCCAGCTCTCCTGGAGCCCCTTTAGGCACTGGAAGGGGCTCTGAGACCTCCCCAGAGCCTTCTCTTCTCCAGGCTGAACAGCCCATGCAGTTTTTGTTTACTGTATTTCCTTTAACCAGTGGAGCATTTGCCAATCAGGATCTCAAAGGCACAAAGCACAGGGATGTAATATTGTGCTAACTGTGCCTGGCATTCCTATTCCACAGGATATTTTGGAAACTCCAGCAGTTTCTTGCTCTGTGTTTCTCTGAAGGGGACACAGCAGCAGGTTGTGTGGCTGCTGTTCCTGGAAGCTTCATGCAGCAGCAAGGCTCTTCCAAGGGGATGCCAGGCAGCATTCCCATCTGCAGCAGAGGAACTCCTGCTCTTCCAGTTAAAGAGGACCAGGATGCCATTCAGGGAAGCATCAGCAGTGGGATCCACAGGAAGGGAAGCACTCTCACTGCTGAAAGCAGGCTTTTGTGCTGCTCCAGGGCATTTGTCAATAGCAGCATCAGGCCACAGGTTCATCAATGTAGTTTGCACACATCCCAGCCCCATTTGCAATGAGCAATCCTTTCTATTCCAAGATTAAAAGAACACAGTGGCTCTAAAACAAATTATTTGTTTACTGCAATGACTGTGTCAGTATTTCTGTTTACCACAGTCCAGTGTGTGCTATGAGGGACAAGAGAGGCTCAAACTGTGAAAAAGCCCAGTATCAACTTAAAGAACATTTAGACTGTAACCCCAGACAATCAGAAGTGTTCTTATCTTGGGGTTAATGTGATAATAATAATAATAATGAAAAATAATCTCTTACTCAATTACAGTAGACCTATTAAAGGTCACTAGCCCACAAACTGCATCACAATCCAACATCCAGATGGGACCTTCTGCACAACATTCAGGATGGGCACTTTGTCCCTGAATAAGCTCCTGATCCTACAGCATTAGATCATGGCTTGGACCAAGTCCAGAGACATATGTAGGGATCAGCTGCCATTCCAGATCAGTGTTTGGAGGGACTGGTTTTACTCCACATACTTGGTCAGCCTTCTCCTGGAAAGCAACAATCAAACTTCCTCTGGCACATTTAAGCTCTGAACATTCTAAAAAGCAATTTAAAAGTTCAAGTCTAGATTTAAGCACCCAAGATGTCACTGGACCATGGGCACAGCTACTGCAGCATACCTGCAAGCTCAGAGGCACTGAGGTAATCCACAAACGACTCTCCCATAAAAAATATAAATATTTCTGTTGAAATCCACCTAAACTCATCACTTTGTCTTCTGAGGTGACGGGTCTCTTCTGAAATCCCTGTTTAATCAAGTGCTGAAATCTCAGCACTGGCAGGGAAACAACAGGGTTTTTGCCTCTAATTCACTGGATATTTGGGCCTCACAAAGATTTAAAGATAGTTACAAGCTCTGCACTCCAGAGAGATCCACATGGCAGATAGGCACACACCAATTAGAGGGATTCCCCACTTGCTGGTGTCTGGTTTAAAGCAAGCCAAAGGGGAGGGGGCTTGGGGCTCTCAATTATTTCTGGCCTTTCATTCTAGCCCAGCTCAATTTTAAAATATTCCAAGATAGCACAGGCATGACCAAAGCACTTTCTGAAGGTAAAGCAAAAAGTGTGCCAGAGCTATATATAGTCACTGCTCCGAATAGGAAGCGAATGGGGAACATGTCAAGAGCACAGGGCTGGAAACCCCTGGATGTAGGCTACAGAAATCCTATAGAAACAGCACAATGACCTTCCAGCATCCATTCAGGATTGCTGCTGGATGTTGTACAGCACCAGCCGAGCTTAAAGGAATTGGTGAATAGGACGTTACAGCCCCTTCCTCCTCCTCCTCCAGCACACAGACTTGCAACACACACTGGAAATGTAAATTCAAACCCAGCTCTCCAAAAGAGGAATAAAACCAACACAAAGGATGATACCACATGGAATAGCTGACATTTATTACATACCCCTGCTTACCTGTTACAACTTGCTCATAACCTAAACAAGGATCCAAGTATTTTTAACTTACAGAGCTTTCAGAGGATCACTTTTCTCCCTCCTCTCTCAAAAAGCATTTGGATGAAACCAAACCAATTAATGGATAAGAATCTATAAGACACTGGCCAATATATATATATATATATTTATGCAGTAGCTACACTGGACTTTTACCCAGGAAAACAGGGATTTAACACCAGCATTTAAATACCCTTGAACAGATCAAAGAGGCATTTTATTTTGGAAGTTAATCTCCGCTCTACAAACACTTCCCTGCTTTCATAAAAAACACTTATTTTCTACACTAAATCTGTGCACCCCAGTTATCCTGTGCTTTAGAAGCAGCTTACTTGAGCAGAGCTAGGAAGGCAGCAGGCTCCACGTCAGGCAGCTCAATCTCTGTGGAGGTTGTGGCCATCCCACCATTAAACATCGCATCGAAGACGGCGCTGCCCACGGCCAGCACAAACCTAACGTGGAAAAAACAAACATGCAAATAAAACCTTATGTTAAATCAGATTTATATTCCAAAAAAATCCCAGGCTGGTTGCTAATCCCAAAGCCACCCTCAGGGAAAGCAAATCATTCGTGGAGTTAAAACAGAAGTGTTTTGCAAGAGCAGGGAGGGTCAGGCTGCAAAGCACCAAAGCTGCAAGGAACTTCCTTCTGAGCCCTGTCCTGGGATACAGCACAGTAATGACTCCCCACAGGCCAGGTTTTGGGAGTTATGGAATAGAATGCACATGGCTGCTTTGCAAAGTCCCTGTAGGAGCCTATGTATCATCCCGAGGTCGAGAAGCAAAGAAACATCAAAGTTAAGGAGTTCAAGTTCTTCCAGTAAAAGCATCCAAGTCTTGCTGCAACTCCCCACAGTCACCTACTGGAATCACTTATGGAAAACTTGTCACTGCATGCTGCCCATCCTCTTCCCCAGGCCCAGGCCTACATCTTTGGTGATGGCAGAGCAAGTTCCCAAAACACAAAATTGCACCAGCAGCAGCACCAGGAGCTGCAGATCCCAACCCCTGGCACAAAAGCTGCCTTCCCCAGGCATGTTGCTGAGTTCTGCCATGGATAACCTGCTCTGGGCTCAGCCCACAGGGAAGAACAAACCTCCCTCAGAGCAAACCAGCACAGTGAGGTGCACACAGACCCTTCAGCACTGCTGGGAGCTTACACAGTAATTACTGGCACAGAGAAGAACATTAACAGCTCTAAAGAGATTGGAAACAGGAACTTTTACAAAACAAGTTTGAGACCAAAAATGATAACCCAGCACTCCCATGCAAACAAGATGATCTTCCCCTGACAGACATCTCCTGTTTTAGGAGGAGGCCCAGGCCTGGCTACTGCGGGGCATGTGTGTATTTAAGCTGCTGTACCTGCCTCGGACTTAGAAAGTCATTTTGAGAACTTTCCTGTTCAAAAATGCAGAGATGAGCTTTTGCCATGAAGGATTCCTGGTGTCTGCCACCATGCAGCTTCCTGAAGTTAAACTGAAGGTCACAGCTCAGCAGTGTGGGGAAGCAGAGCAGCCCAGGCTGCAGGAGATGACTACAACCACTTCTCCACCAACTAGGAAAAGGAAAAAGCTGGAATATTCCAGGCTCTTGCTGCAGTGATTTGATGCACACTTCCAGAGAAGCAGAAAGAACTACAGGCAGAAATCCATACATGACATCAGGCAAGGGGCAGAAACCTCCAGCGCAAGGAAAGTCCAGCACTAAGGGAGAATTTCAGATTTAGTTGGAAATGACCTTTTAAAAGTAGGAAATTTCCATTTAAACAATGTTTTCATTTTCTCGCTTTTCACTCCCCTCCCATCCAGAGGAGGCTTCCCAGGGATACAATGGAGTGAAGCTCCATGGATGTGCCAGGCTCGTTTGCTGTGACAGAGTTTGGCTGACCAGCCGCCTCATTGTTCCTGATGGGCTCAGGGAGCTCGGGACAAACCACAGTGGTTACAAAAAAGTACACACATGCATATTTCTGTCAAACCATTCTCAAGAAAAATGTCAAGAAGAAATAAAAACCTTCCTCACAATACCAGAATTGCCAGATGAAACAAAAATCCTTGTTCCTCCAAAAGCAGCAATGGTGGCAAAACAATCGCTGGCTTTGTCTGATACTAAAAATTAACATATATTAATTGCACTCTCAAATTTTCATTCTCACAGCCAGCACAGTATAGGTCCTCAATGAGCAAGAGCTTTCAGAAGCTATTTGAAAAGGGCATTCATTTAAAAAAACTCTCAAATATTTGCTTCCATTTCAGTCGGGGACAAATCAGTTGGATTTTGTAAACTGCTGAACCCTAATAGGACCCCAGGAGGTGCTGGAGAAACACAGGACTCCACATTTGAAGTTCTCTTAAAACATTAAGATAACATAATTAACATAAGAAAATCCCTCTCTCTCCAGTGTTTTCTTACTCTTCCTAAAATGAACATTTAAAGCTGCTCTAAAGACACTCTAGGAAAAGCAGGGATGCACACCATTCCTCCCACACGATCCACCAGTTTTCCCCAACCATGCAGGTCTGCAGAAGGAAGAGACAGGGTTGGTTTCAGATGGGAAAATCCAACAGAGAATTATTTTTAAACACCTTCATGGCCAAAAGAGAGTGGACTACTGAAAGGAGGCAGAGAAATCAGCAGAAACAGAACAAAAGAAATACGAAAGCAACACCTGATTTCTCCTCATTCCCTTTGCACCTGGAAGAGTCAAAGTAAACTGACTTTCAGCAGTAAGAGTCACAGTAACTTTCTTGAGGCTAATAATTTGATTTGTCTTCAAAAGGATCCAAAGCTGACTCCACAGGCTGTCAAAGGCCTGCAAGAAACTGTCTTTCCTTCTGCTATTTTGCTTCCTACCACAACTTTCACTGCTTCGTGTTCACCTTGGCACCTCCACTTGTCACCTGGTTTCATCTGCACACCCACCAGTGCTGCTCCCTTTCTAGGCACTACAGTAACACCAATAAAAGAAACCACTCAAAACCCACAACTACCCCACTGCTGCTGCACCAGCTCCCTCCTCCATCTGCACCACTGCAGAGAAACCTTAAAATATCTGTTCCAGAAGAGCTGGCACAGGAACAGAGCAACACGTGACATGCTGGAGCTCGGTGACACCATAGGTGATGAGAAGCTGCTGCTAGTGTGCTGGCTGCAGAGGATGCAGACCCTGGGCAAAAGAGCAGGAGCAGCCCTGCACAGCAGCAGGAGCAGCCCTGCACAGCAGCAGGAACCATGAGTGAATACATGTCCGAGAAAAGACAGGATGGGCTCCAAAGAGACTCCTGGAAACAGCCAAAATCTTACTCAAGCTGTCCCCAAGATGCAGATCTGCCAGGCTGGAGCACACACAGGGCTGCATCCCCACATGCTTGCCCTGCTCACTCTTGGGCCCTGTTTTCTGGCTATTTAACAAATTTAATTATGACACCCACACAGCTCCTGGCTGATGAAGTTTAGAAATTTCTAATCTCATTGATATTGTGCTCAATGAAGCAGATCTGGAAAAAGACAAAAAACCCTTCCCTCTTACTGCTGCTAATCAATGTGTTGACCTTGGCCATGTTGGCGCCGTGAAGCTTCGAGGCAGCTGCTCAGCCCGGCCTTGACATCAGAAAAAATAAGGCCATCCCATCTTCTTCATGGCTGATTCAGCAACAAGAGGGAATGAGCTCAAGGATCAGAGACAGGGCCTGTTCCAGGGTAAGCAAGGAACTTCCACGGGGTCTGGAGCTTCCTCCAGGTGGAAAACACCTGATCTTCTCAGGGCTGCAGATCCTTGGACAAGTGACCCTTAGTCAAACCCATATACACCTTTTATCTACAAACTGGGCTCTCATACACAAAATGAATGTTTGCTCTTAGGTGCTCTGTCAGGTTTCTTATGTCTGTCTCTGCAGCTTGATATGAACTGCTGAGCCACAGAATCCCAGACTGGTTTGGGTGGGAAGGGAGCTTAAAGCTCATCCAGTGCCACCCCTGCCATGGCAGGGACACCTTCCACTATCTCAGCCTGGCCTTGGACACTTCCAGGGATCCAGGGGCAGCCACAGCTGCTCTGGGCAACCAGGGCCTCACCACCCTCACAGGGAAGAATTCCTTCCTGATGCCTAATCTCAATCTCTCCTCCTTTCAGATTAAAGGCTGAATTTGCCAGGCACACTCAGAAATACACCTGAACCTCCAGCTATGTCAGAATGGCACCCGTGGACAACATCACCTGTGCTCACTGGGCACACACCACTTCATTATCTCCACCTACAAACCCTCCACACCCCCTCAGCTCCATCCTGGAGAAGCCTGACCAGGAATCATCTGCACCATCACTTCCAGCTCCCACAGAACTGCAGCTCTCAGATTATTTGTGCTTCCCAGTCTGCTGCCAAAGCCATTCCCAACACACCATGAAGTCATATCATGAAGGATGACAGGTTGGATGCTGCAGACCACTCCTCAAGGCACCACGAGGAGCTGTCCAAGAATTCTGTTTAGGAGTTGTTCCTCCTGCAACCCTGCTTGGTACCTGGCCTGGTCTGAAAATTCACACAATTAAACCAGACTGCAGAAATACTTACCTGGGAGTTGTGCATTATTGTGCCAGGGGAGGTTTAGACTGGATATTAGGGAAAATTTCTTTAAAGAAGAAGTTGTAAAGCATTGGAAGGGGCTGCCCAGAGTGGTGGTAGAGTCATCATCCCTGGAAATGTTAAAAAACCCTGTGTATGTGGCACGTGAGGACATGGTTTAGTGGTGAATGCAGCGGTGCTGGGCTGATGGTTGGGTTCGATGATCTTAAAGGTGTTTTCCAACCTTAACAACTCTGTGATTTTATGATTTCAGACATCTGACAAAGCACCAACACCTGCCCTGGTCGTTGAAGCAAAACAGCACCTCTCCAATTGAACCCATGGTTGCTTTGCAACTCAATTCCAACACAATGTATCTTCTACTTTTGAGCTGCTGTGTGAAAACTGAGCACAGAAGGGGTCTGGGTGGTTTTATTTTAAGCTCTCTTCTTTCTGAAATAACCACAATACTTCATGAATCACCAGGATATCCCAACTGTAACATCACATGGACAAGTTTTACTAAAATCTCTAGAATCCTTAGGTGGGATGTCACACCATGACACACTCCATTCTATCTTTACCACCCAGAGCACCAGATGAATTTTAGAGCAATTAAGCAGCATCTCACTTTGGGGCCAATTTTTTTTTTTTTTTCAAAGCTTCATTTATTTTCCATTTATTTCTGGGTTAAACATCACCTGTCCCCACCCAGCAAGCCCAGTTCTCAGGACAGGAGCAAGCTTATCCAAACACTAATTAAGCTTCAAATTATAAGAGAGCAAAGCTGACACCCCAAACACTGAAACCAAAGCCTAGAACAAGCGTGGTTTGTTCTGAAAGCAAGAGTAAAGAGGAAAATCTGAAGGGGAAACTTCCAGCAAAGTGAGCACTTAAGAGAAAAGCAATAGTTTGAAACCATTTGGAACAAGGCTCCCTTTGCCATGCACCACTTCCAGGTACACCAAGGAACCTCCCTCTCACCCAATTAAAGTTGGTTTCATCTCTGAGCTCTTCCTTGGGAGGCCCTTCCCAGGGTAGAAGAAAGAGAGTGGCACACATGGATTCACTGGAGCTCCCCCAAGAAACCAGCTGAATGTCAATCAGCCACATCAGATCTGCATCATCCAGGTGGAGGCAATTCCCAGCTCCTCTGAGCTGCAAATTCTTAAATGGCAGCTTGGCCTTAAGCATTAACCTCCACAGGTTACTCAGGCCCAGGTGTCATTCTCAACACAGCTCTTCCAGCTCTTTATGGGAGTGCATTAACCCCCAAAATACAGGGGTTTTTAAAAGATTCACTAAAGGTCATATTAAAATTAAAATGTTGTGCCTGAAATTTGGAGTCTCAAATCACTGTTCTTTCATTTCCATCCCCAGCGTTCTCACTGGTTTTGGTGATCCCTATCAGCAGGGATCAGGCAGCCTGGGAGAATATTCCTCCTCTCCTCCACTTCCCACTAAACCAAGGGTTACTTCCTAGCAAGATCCAGGGATCTGGGGTTTTCCATGCTGTGCCTGTCCCACAGGGACAGCCCTCACGCCACCCCTCTGGGAAAAACACTCTCACCCAAACCCTGGACCCATCCCAGTCTGGTGACCACGAGGACAGGCATGACTCTGACCCAAGGGCTGGGAGAGATCGGGGCGATGCTGACTGACCACACTGGGGGTCTGTCCCTGAGCAGGGGGTGAAATGAGGGGTGCAGTTATGTGACCCCCTTTTCTCTCTTCACAGGGGAGCTGCAGCAGCCCAACCCTGCACCCCTGTACCCCACTCGATGGCACATCACCCCCCGAGGTAGCAGGAGAACCCACAGCGCTCCCAGGGCCACCTCTGAGGGGCAGTTTTGGGGTTGAGGGGCCATCCCTGAGGAACAGTTTTGAGGATAAGGAGACATTCCCTGAGGAGCAACATAGAGGAGTGAGAAGAGCAATCTCTGATGGGAAGTGAGGGGGATAAGGAGGCAATTCCCCGAGGGAATAAGGGAGTAATTCCCTCAGGGGGGGTTACGACGAGCAATCCTCGAAGGGCAGTTTGGGGGATGAGGGGGTGATCCCTGACGGGAGGAGGAGCGACGCCTGAGGGGCAGTTTTGTCAAATAAACGGGCGATTCCCTTTATCAGTGTGGGGGGCGAGAGCGGACGCCCCCAGGGCCATCGGGCGGGCCCCACGACCCTCCCGAGGCCCGGGACCCGCGGCCACCCTGCAGGTCCATGGGGTTGGGTCCCCCCACACCCCACATCCCTCCCGCATTCCCGGCTCCCCACGAGTGGGACCCCCGTGCCCCCCGCCCCACCTGTGCGCCGGGATGCGCTGGGAGCCGCGGCCCTTCCCCACCAGGAAGTGCACGTCGCTGAGCACCTCGTTGTTGAAGAGGAACGCGAACCGCTCCTGCACCGTCGGCTTCGTCGCCTGCCAGTTGTAC
>VZRX01004696.1:92258-108630 GCA_013398075.1 Notiomystis cincta
GGGCGGCGGGCGGGGCCGGCACGGAGGGGGAGGATGGAGGGCGATGCGAGCGGGAGTGAGGGGGTGATCCCTAAGGTGGCGATTCCTGAGGGGGCGATCCTTGAGAATGAGAGCCCATCCCTGAGGGGCACTTCTGGGGATGAGGGGGCGATCATCCCCTGAGGGGCACTTTTGAGGGTAAGGGGACATTTCCCTGACGAGCAACAAAGGGGAGCAATCCCTGAGGGTACTGTTGGGGCAAGAGGGGATGAGAACCTGAGGAGCCAGTGTGGAGGAGTGAGAGGCAATTTTGGTGGGCGATCCCTGGGGACGGTTTGGGGGATGAGGGGACGATCCCTTAGGGAGAGTAAGACGATGATCCCTGATGGGCTGACCCCTGAAAAGGATGGGGACTCTTCCTGAGGGGCAGTTTGGGGGACAAATGGGGTGACCCTTGAGTAGGTGAGGGTCAGTCCCTGAGGGATGGATTTGGAAATGAGGGGGTGATCCGTGAGGTGGAGTAAAGGGGTGATCCATGAGGGAGTAATCCCTGAAGATGATGAGGGGCCAAACCTGAGGGACAGTTTTGAGGATTTCCCTGAGGAGCAACGTGGAGGGGGGCTCAAGAGGAGCAATCCTTGAGGGGCAGTTTTGTGAATGAGGGGGTGATCCCTGAGGAGGATGAGAGCACATCCCTGGGGTGAAAGGGGCCATCTCTGAGGAGCAAGGAAGAGGGCATGATTCCCTGAGAGGGGGACAGGAGGTGAGGGAAGCAATCCCTGAGGGGCAGTTTTGTGGGATAAGGTTCCCTGAGGAACAGTATGAGGGAGTGACAGAATCAATCCCTGAGAACCAGTTCGGGAGATAATGTCAATTTCCCAAGGAGCAGCGTGAGGGGGACAAAGGGGAGCAATTCCTGAGGGGCAATTTTGAGGGATAAGAGGAGCATCCTGTGAAAGAGGTCACTCTGAGAAGGATGAGGGAGCCCAGAGTGCCGTTTGTGAAGGGATGAGAAATGGGAGTGCAATTCACAGAGAGGAAGTTTGGACTTAAGGGGCTGACGGAGGTCAGTCCTGGACGTGAGGAGCCAGGAAGGTTTGGGCCGTGGGGAGGTGAAGGTGAAGTGAGGGGTTTCCCTTCATGCTCTCCCACACCAGCCATTCCTCTACAGCAGACCTTCCCTCCAGCATCCCCAGACCCCTGCTTTGTGCCCAGCAATTCCTCACAATAATCAGCTCGGAGTTACTGGCTGCTGCTGCTGCTGCTGCTGCTGACACAGGCCTGGAGCACCATGGGACAGACACCACATTACCAGGCCCGCCACAGGTATTGCCCTGCACAGACCAGGGAGCCACAGCACCCTGATCCCTCTCCTGGTCATGTTCTGCTGCTCCCGACATCCTGCTGGACCTGCTCAGCCAGAAACCACTGGCCAGTGTTGTCCCCACCGATGGCATCTCCTTGCCACGAAGTGTGAGGTGGGGGTGGCGCGGGGGCAGGAGCCGGCTGCAAAGCAGAAGATTAATTAAGAGGCTGTGCCACCGCCTCGCTGTGATCTCAGTAACTGAACCGTTAAAGTGATTTATTCTTCGCAGGGTAATTACATTCCCCCTCTCTCTGTTATCCATCCCCTGATCTGTGCTGCACACACATCCACTTGGGAAGCAGGCATGTGGTCCTTGAATCGATGTGTCAGGGGGGAGATGGCCTGGCTGCCCCTTCTGCTTCCTGTGCCTTGGTGCTACAGCTTCTGTAGCACACAGAGATGTGCTGTTTGTATGGATTGTGTGCTGGTTTTGTGGTTTGTGTGCTGTTTGTGTGGACTATGTGCTGGTTTTGTGGATTCAATGCTTCCAGGGTCTCCCCATGAACCACTATGGCCAGACACAGCAGTGCTGCTACGCCACTAATTTTGATTGGGAGCTTCCAACCTGGCTTTGTATCATGTTATCAATACCCATTTCTGCTGCATTCTGTGCTATCAGGTTTCTTGCTGCATTTTTAAAGCTGCATTTCACATGGACAAGTTTGGGAAACTCCTGTGCAGAGCTCCTGTTGTAACGGTCCCAGTGCAGGCAGGAATGAGTAGGAGCCTTTAGAATCAGAGAACCACAGAACTATAGAAAACTATGGAAAACATTTTTAAGATCAAGTCCAACTGTTACCCCAGCACCATCACCATGTTCACCACTAAACCATGTCACCACATGTGTTTTTAACACTTCCAGGGCTGGAAACACAGAGTATCTATTTAGAGTATTAAAAAATAGTATTTTTCAGAGGAACACTCCTTTTTCCTGTGAAATCTTTCATTTATTAACAATAAACAGGCAATCAATACAGCCATATTCTCTCTTAAAACCCTGCATCCTTTACTCTTTCACACCATTTGCTCGGCTCATCACACACACCCCCCTCCTTTCTGGCCCAGCTGCTTCCACACATTTTAGCGTCATACTTTTCCCTCGGGGCCGTGCAGCCTGGCCGCCCGCCCGCTCCGTGCTCAGGCCTGTCCTGCTCGCGGATGCTCCTTTCGGGCCAGAAACATTAGAGGGAGCTGGAGACTCGCTGTGCCCGGCTGGCTGGCTGGACGTGGCCGGTGGCTGGCAGGGATGGCCCCAAGCGCCGCGGGGCACTGGCTGTGAGATCCCGCACTTCTCAAGCGCCAGGAGTGCTGCAGAAGTGCCGCTGAGGGGCTCCTGCGGGATCATCCCGCCCGGCCCATGCTGGTGGTGGAGGCTGAAGCTTCTCCACCGGAGCATTCCCTGCTCCCAAATGGCAGCAAATTCATCCTCGAGAAAATGCGGTGCCTCCGAGGGGTCGGTGTGCTTGCCGGGGAGGACGGGTGCATCTCCATCACATGGGGAGGGGATTCTGCACCCCTTCAATCCTGATCGTCCCAGCACCACCAGCCTGCTCTGTGCCGTGCTCACCGTGCCAGCCCTGCCACCCTGCACCAGACAGATCCTGGTTATTCAGCCCGTGATGAACTCAGTAAGGGTGGTTTGTGTTGTGGCAGGAGCCAGAGGCTTAATTCAGGACCAGCAAAAGGAAACATGGCCATGAAAATAAGGGATAATGGCACAGAGATCTGTGTGGGACACTCAGCATGGTGCTAATGGGATGGGGTGAGGTGTTTGCTGCAGCAACCCAGCACCAACACCACAGAGATCGGTCTGTGTTAAACCACAGAAATAAAAAGACAAATCTCATGCAGGAGACTTTGTCATCCCAAAAATAAACCTGGGAACAAACACTCCTAATAAAAGGCCCAGCGTCATTATTTCTGGGTCTGGAAGCCAACAGATTCCTTCAGAGATCAGGCACTGGGCAAAAGCAGCGCTGTTTTAGCTGGGGCATTCACAGGGTGAACAAAAGCCTCACCCCAGCAGTAACACTGGGCAGGGAAATCACTGGAATTCAGCTGGTGGGATGAAGGCTGACCCCATCCGGGGCTGGACATGAAGGGTCTCACAAGGCTATGAACATCTGGAATGAAACCAGTGAGACCGGAGTGCTCAGAGTTGGATAGCAGAGGACATCTGGCCTTTCTTCACCTCGTGGAGGCAGAAAAATACATTTAGAACGTGTGCTCCAAGCAAAAGCTGGGAATGTGTGCTCCAACCAAAAGCTTGGAATGTGTGCTCCAAGCAAAAGCCAGGCTTTGCCCTGGCTGAACAGCTCACCTCAAAGGAGACATTTTAGGATGTAAGGAAGCTCCAAGGAAGACTGCATGGCAAAGACAGAGACATCCTGGGTGTGAGCCAGAGGAGGGCAAAGTGGGACCTGCCAAACCCTGTGCCTTAGCACCAAGCCTTGATCTAAATCTCCAGCCAGGTGAGAAGGTGGCTCACGAGGCCCAGGACCCCCTCCAGCCATGGGCACAGCTTTCCTGGGTTTTGGGAAAACCTGACCCTGCTCCACTCCCGCTGACTGACCACAGCTCCCAATGCCTGTGCAATTCCACCCAGAGCTGGATTCCTGTGGCAAAACCAGACTGCAGCCCATGGCTCTCCAAAATCCACACTTCACCATCCAAAAACACAAACGAGGCTGACCAAGGCCTTTTACAGACAGTTATGACAGCCTTTTACAGTGGAGGAAACAGACGTGCTATGCTGTGCTGGTGCCACTAAGGCTCCTGGTGCAGAGGGACCAGCCACAGGAAACACAGGCAGGGCCAGACCCATGTGCTGGGCTCTGCTGGGGTGCACATCACTCACTCCCTGAGATGACTTCAGAGGGAGAACCTTCACACACCAGTCAAAATCACACCAAAATGGCACATTCTACCAGGAAACCATCCCAGATCAGTTTGTTTCGGTTCCCTGGATCGGAGACATGCACAGGAGTTTTTTCCTTCTTTGCCCCATCCCAGAAAACATTTTTAAAGCACTAAAAGGAAAATTAAATCCTTTTTGATCCAAAACAGCTGGTTTGGATCAAAACACACTTCACACCTTCCACTCCGCATTGCTCAGTGCGAGTTTAGAGTTCACTGATGGTTCAGGAGAACAGTCTGGTCTGAGGGAATGCATGTTCCTCACTCCAGAGTTGGTTTTTGGGCAGATATTGAATCAAAATGTTGGCTAATCACCCAGATCATCATCTGTCACAAGCAGATCCAGGCTCAGACCCAACATACTGAGGACACTTCATCTTTGCTTCTACCCAGCTGACTCAGTGCCCTGGGCTGAAGCCAGATGTGACCCCCACTGGCCACCCCTCCGCTGCGGCCACTCAGATCTGACCATGACCCGATGGCTCTGTTAAATCCTGAAAATCGGCAGACTGGCACAAGCCACCACACCCCCCAAAGCCTGGCTGACCCCCTACGTCAGCCAGGCCACCCTGGTGGCTCTGCAGTGGCCCCTTTGCCCCGGGCCAGCGTGGGCAGCACCAGCGCTGCTCCTGCCGCAGGGCTTTTCTCCGATGCAAATCCACGCCAGGGTATTTATAGCGCCCTTATCCCAGCGAAGCCTATTTTGGGCTGATGCTCAGGCACCAGAGCAGCACAGGTTATTTTAACCCAGCGCTGGGTTATTTTCAGAGCTGCCCTTCTCTGCACGTGCTCAGGAATGCTTTCCAGCTACCAGGCACTTTCTGGGGTTGGGGAAAATGGGGAAGGGGAGAAGAGGAACAATGTGAAGGAATTTCAGAGATTTAAAGTTAAACCAGTGTCTGCAGCAAAGCTGCCTTTGAAACACCTGCCTGGCATCCACCTGCAGTCTTGGAAGGAGGACTGTCTGCAGGATAGCCCATGAGCAAAAAGCAGCAGAGGAAAGATTTCTGGAGCACACAGCTGAGAGCCCCATGAAGGTGAAACAACATGCAAGAGAGGAAGAAGAGCCAAGAACTGGATGCTCCTAAAATGTCCAGCGTCACCAGCTGGTGGCCCCAGGCCCAGGAAGGAGGAATGGCTTTGTTCAACAGGGGCAGGAACAGCACCATGGGATGGGGCGTGCTCCTCATCCTCTGCATGCAGGGAACTCCAGCTCTGTTCTCACCACATGCCATCCTGGAGGAGTCAAGGAAGGGAGACTTCTGGAGCCATCCTGTCCAGACCCAGATGCTGCAAGAAGCGGCTGCACCATTTCCCAGGCAGTGAGCCTGGATTCTCAGCAGTGTTGCAGTGGGGCTCTCAGTTTAGAGCTGAGAGCAGCAGCTGCACCACGGCAGAGCCCATAGCCCATTCCCCAAACTGAGGATGCCATGGACAGGATTCTGCCAGGGCAGCAGCACCATGGCAAGTGCATCCAGAGGGATCCAGCTCCATCTCCCAGCATAGCAGCAGGGCTGGAGAAGTCAGGATTTTAAATTTTTTTTTTAATTCCACAAGGTCTTGCCTCGTCCATGTAAGAAAGCTCAGCAGGACCTCTACAGCCCTTTCCCACACCTTGATCCCCAGCCTCCAGTTCCCACTGCTGTCCCTATCCCACCACACTTTCCTCTTGCCTCAGTGTCTCCCTCTGCCCCCCTGACCCATAGAGGGGTGGAGGGGATGTGCCAGGGGTGTCTCTGTGGGTGGCAGAGGCTGTGCCAAGGCCACTGGGCGCAGCTGGCAGGGAGCACAGCCCTGCCCCATGACCTCCAGCTCCCATTGGGATTCAGCAGATCACACCATCCCGCTGGGAAAAGTGAGTCAGGGCCTGAGCCACTGCCAGCCCCTATTCCTGGCATCCCACCCCAGCCACACTCCCAACCCCTGTGGGCCAGCAGCAGGCTGGGAAAGAACAAGTGAAAATTGGGAATGATTATGGTGGGAGGACCCCCTGGATGGAGTGCCACCCTCCCCCAACTTGCCCCACCTGCCACAGCCACCTGTCCACCACATAGGTCTCAATGCATTTTTATTAAATTCTTACAAAACAGAATACAAAATTCTGGCATCAACAATTGTTATAAAGGAAAACTTCAATTCAGCTGTATCAGGTCACCTGGTACATACAGTAAAGTGCTTCTTTTTGTGTGTTTTTCTTTTTTTTTCCTTTTTTGTTTTTGTTTTTTTTTTGTCTTTTTTTTCTTTTTTTAATATTTTCATTTTTATTTCCCAGCCAGCCCCCGAGCAGAGGCTGCTGTTGCACAAACCAACAGTGCGTTAATGTGACTCTTGTCGAACCAGCTTTGGCAGTCTTCATCAATTGTAAAGTGGAGAAAGTTTCTCCTGGTTTGATAAAAAAGAGTTAGCTTCACAGTAAACGTTTCTAACCAGTTCTAAGTCGAGTTAGTTGGCTGGAGGAAGGGTGGGGGGGAAGGAGAGGAAGCAAAAACACTTAACATTTCCAGCTTAAAAAAAAAAAAAAAACATTTTTGAAGTTGGTTTCCAAGATAGATGCTCTATGGGGGGGATAGCTTGGAAAGAGGAAGAGGAGGAAGAAGGTGTTGGCGAGATGGGGTCGCTGGTGCTGGACCATGGGAGCATCTGTCTGGAAACCGCCCCGGGAGAGGCGCTGGCAGCGGGGAGGGGACATCACAAAGGTCTCCCCAGCCATCCCAGCCCGAGCCCTGCCCCACCGGGGCACCCGTGGGCACCCAGCGCTGCCCCAAGCCAGGCTGGAGGTTTTCCAGTTGATCCCCGGCTCCAGAGGCATTTAAAGACTCTCAACCAATGCACAGATCTGGCCATGGGTCACCCCCAGAGCCACGCCAGGACTTCCGAGTCCAAACCAAACCCCACCCAAAATGTGAAGTTGAGCCGGGGCCGAGCTCGGATGCTCCCGGCCCAACCTCCAACTCCCACAAACTCCCACAGCATCTTCTGGCTGCACATCCCCGGCCGAGGACACCCATGGGACACAGTCAGGGTCACCCAGGCCTTCCCCAGAGTGTGTGGTGTATTTATATAGATACAGATATAAAAGAGATCGCTCTTATGCGTGGGGAAAAAGGGGAAACTCACTCTGCCAACACAAGCAGCACTGGGGACAGATCAATTTTGGAGACATCCCCCTGCCATCCCCTTCCCGTGATTTTTTTTTTTAAAAAAGGCTGCGGCGTGCAGCATCAACGATAGCTTCACAATACCAGCTCAAGGCATCGCGTACTGTACATCATTCAAGTATTTCTTAATATAAGACAACAAGGAATTATCTACAACTGACAAAACAAAATAAGCTATAAAAAGTAACAATGTACAATCAAGATGGATTTTTTTTTTCTTTCTGTTAAAGGAGGCCTCTCCAGGGTGTCCCGGTGCCTGCGGGGGGGGGGGTGTCTCCCCTCACCACTGCCTTGCTCCTCCCCACCCGGTGTGGTGGGACTGGGGGCACACGGGGGAGAGGGAGATCACAAGTGCGAGGCAGTTTTGGGGGGTGGGATGGGGATGGAGTCACCTTCCCCGACCCCCCTGAGTCAGCAGAAAGGCTGGGAAGGGTGAGAGAAGACGGCCCCTGCCCTAAACTCCATCAACACCCGAGATCATCATCTCCCAAGATAACTCACACACACCTCCCTGAAACAAAAACCAACATATATTGCATAGTATTGCTGTCAGCAGTCTTAAAATAATAAGGAGAACTTTCTTTTTTTTTCCAAGAGACAGCGACTGTCTTCAGCTGAAGACCCAGGGAAGTCTGTTCCCCAGCTCAGAGCTCCCAACCCCTCACCTGTGCACACAATGGGCCGAGGCTGCTTTTGCAAAATATAAAGCTCAAAGCACTGAGTTGGAAGGGACAGGAGGTGGCTATGAAGGGGCCACTGCCCTCCCAGTGGGATGGGGGCTGGCAGTGGGCACAGCTTGGTGACACAACCCAAAGCAGTGCCTGTGGCAGGGAGCAGGGGTGTCAGGGGGATCTGGAGGCACTGGGGGCAGCTGGGGGCCAGTCTGGCCCTGAGTGTGGGCACGGCTCGCCTGGACAGACCCAGAAACCAGCCAAGGGCCTCGCCCCAACTCAGCATCCCAAGTCCTTCCCAGCCCAAAGCAAACTCCCAGGAAAGGACAATGCCACGCACACCTGAACACACGTGAGCATGGACACGCGCACGGCTCCCCAGCCGCTGAACACTCTGCTGCCCTGACCCCAAACCTTCCAGCCCCACATCCTGAACTGTCCCCAGGCTGCTCCCCTGGGCCCTGGCTCTTGGGTGCTGCCACCAGCCTGGCTGCTCACCCACAGGCATTCCCAGGACACTCGGCACGCTCTGTACCCCCACAAGCCTCCTGCCACGGCAGCCTCGGGGCCAGCCCGAAGCCACAGAGGGTCTCACTGTCCTGCAGCAGGGCCCGATGCTCTTGAAGGGGGTCCTTTCCCCAGAGCACACAATTCCCAGAGGGTGTTTCTGGCTGCTCTGGCCACCCTGAACACCTCATCGCCCCTTGCACCTCCACAAGGGCACAGCCACCAGACCTTCCAAAAAACAAGGTGCAACACCTGACCTGGCACAAGAGCAAAGCCCTGGATGCCAATGCATCCCCTGGGGAGCCGCCAGCCGGAGCGTGGGAGGAAAGGAAGACATTTCTCCATGCCCTGTAGAGAAGCACAGCTGGCAGTTTAAAACCAACAATAATTAAAAAAAAAAAAAAAAAAAAAAAAAAAAAAAAAAAAGGGCAAAAAGAAAAGAAAAAGGGGTGAATAGCTTATTCTGGAAGCAGGATGCCAAGGAGAGAGGGTGGGTCGGGCACTGCTCCCTCACTGGCACTGTCTCTCCCCAGCCCGAGCGGTTCCCTGCACAACGCCCACTGTGTCCCCTGGAGCAGAGCTGGGGACACCTCCAAGCACGGGACAGAGGGGCTCCCCACACCCCCCACAACCGGGAGGTGCCTCCCAGACCCCCAGAAAGGGGTTTTTGTGGGATTTACCCCAACATCGGAGAGAAACCTGCAGCTCCGAGGGGAGGGACGAGGTTAAAACGCAACTCCCGTTGTTGAAAACGCGACCGAGGGTCTTTTGTTCACAGTATGAAATGAGCTGAAATCGTCAAAGCAGCCGCGGATACAAAGAGTCCTTTGGTGTCGGGGAGGGGGGAAAATGTCAGAGGAGAAACCAAGAGTCGGGAAACAAAAGTCCGTGTGTCTGTCAGATGTCCTTGAGTGTGCCCTGGGTGAAGCAACCTCACGCTTGATTTAATACCTTAAAAAAAAGAAAGATCTTAAACAAACCCTCCCACCCCCAGACCTACAAGATCAGCAAAACCTTGGAAACCAGCCACAGGGAAGAGTCCTGATCTTGTCACTAGCCAGAAACGGTGGGGTTGGGGGGGAAAGGGGAAGAAAGAAAGGAGGAGAAGGAGAGACATGGGGTACAGCAGGTGCAAGGGGCACCGCTCAGGCTTGGTCGGCCACCAGGACCAGCGGGGCCACCAGGTGCTGCCCAGAGGCCACTGCCTTGGCCAGGCTGCTCTTCTGCCGCCGCTTGGCCAGCTTGGACTCAGAGGGGGGGGAGAGCTGCATGGCCCGTGAGGTAGCTTTGATGATGATGGGTCGTGCTTCCTCCTCCGCCTCTTCCTCCTCGTCCTCGTCGTGCCGCGTCAGCTGGCGGTTGACAGCGATGGCCTCGGCAGCAAAGGAGGTGAGCTCTTTGGCACTGCTGTTCCTGCAGGGGAGGCACGGGCTCAGGGGGGTGTGGGGCTGGAGGGAGGTCAGGGTCAAATATCCAGGTGCCCCTCCTCACATGCTGGCCGTGCCAGACTGGTCAGACACCAAAAATATGGCCCAAACCCAAATCCCATGTGGCAGGGCTGCCCAGGCAGAGAGCTGTGGCAGAGCCCCCAAAAAGCAGATGGAAGTGCTGAGGAGTGGAGCCAGGATTCAGGGGGCTGGGGGATGTCCCAGGGCCACCCACACTCACCTCTGCAGGATGATGGGGGTTGGCAGGGTGTTATCCGGGGCACACTGCAACAAAATGCAGCCAGTCAGAGCCAGGATTGTGCAGAGGGGTGACCCCCACCCCAGCTTTCAGGAGCAGAGAGTGGGGAGGGGACATCAACACTCACCCCCTGCACCCAGGGGTGCTCCAGGACCTGGGCTGCGCTGAGCCGCTTCTTGGCATCTCTCACCAGCAGCTTGGAAATGAGGTCTTTGGCTCCAAAGGAGATGTGTGCCCAGTCCTTGTCGGGAAACTCGTACTTGCCCTCCTGGATACTCTCAAAGAGCATGTTCTGAGCAGGGGGAGAAATAACAGGGCTCAGCCAGGAGTGCTGCAGCCAACCTGGGGGTGGGTTTGGGCGCTGCTGGGGTCCCCCACGCACCTGGCAGGTGTGGCACGCCTCGCCCCGGTCCCAGCCGCAGTCGGAGCCGCAGTGGCCCACAAAGGGGGGGTACCCGCTCAGCATGATGTACAGGATGACCCCCAGGCTCCAAAGGTCACAGCGCTTGTCGTAGATGGAGGCCTCCTCGTTGAAGGCTTCCACCACCTCCGGGGCCATGTACTCGGCCGAGCCGCACTGCGGGGACAGGCGGGGTGAGCCCCAAGGGGTGGGACTGATGAGGCAGGGGGGACTGGGAGGGTCCTGCCAGATCTGCGGGGCTGCACCTCTGAAGGGAAAGTGCAGACACAGCCGCTCCCCGGGTTTGCTCCCACCACATCGCCCTGCTGGGTTTCCCACCACAGGAGATGCCACAGACCTGCCTGTCTGGGGTCACCCAACAGCAGCTGCCACCCCGAAGGGGGAAAAAAAAAATAAAGCCTAAAGGGTGCAACCCCCACGGCGCAGGACCACAGGACCCACAGCATCGCCGCCACCCAACCCAGCGGGGGCTGGGAGCGGCCACAGGACACGGTGGGACGAGCCTGCCGTGCCTGTTCCTCTGCCGGGCCGTGCCCGTTCCCCGGCCCGGCGCAGGCGGAGCTGCCGCGCGGGACCCGGGGCGGGAGGAGTTAACTCTGGTGCGGGGAGAGGCAGAGCCAGCGGCCCCATTCCCCTATCGCTCCAGGGACTCTGGGGCTTTCCAGCACATGACCCGCAGCCCACACAGGCCCCGTGACCAGGGGAGAAAAGAGCTGCAGCCAGCAGATAATCGCCCCGTAACGAGAGAGGCCTCCTGACGAGGGGCCTCTCCGGCCCCAGCAGCTGATGGCACCGCAGGAAAACAACCCCCCCAGCCCCGATCCCGCTGGGAATGGAGCGGCCGTCCCGCTCCGCCCCCCCTGGGCTGAGAACGGGGAAACTCGGGACACCTCCGGGACTCAGAGCCCGCCCCGCGAGGAAGGAGGGGGCTGCGCTGTTCTGGCCCCCGCCCTGCTCTTGTGCACCCTAAACAGGCTCGGCTCTGCTCTCCCCGGCACGTTCGCACCCCAAAATAACCGGGGTGCACGGGGGCCACCTGCGGCTGGCGATAAGGGGAGCCTTTCTGCAGGAGATGGGGATCTGTGCGACACGGGGACACCCGGGAGCTCTCGGCGTGCCCACCCTGCATGGCACTCCCGCAGCCCGGAGGCTCAGCCCCCTCTCCCTCGCCCACGAGCCGGGGAACCACGGCGGTGCCCCGGTCCCGCAGCCCGGAGCTGACCCAGTTCTGCCCGGCAGGCTCGGCGCAGCCGCCGCGGCTGCTCGGGCTGTTGCTAAGGCTCACGGCAGCCCGGGCGCTGCGCCAGCCCCCCCGGCCCCCCCGTGTTATGTAACCGCATCTCGCCTGCCACAGCGGGAGGGGGACGGGGGACACGCAGCATCAGCGACAGCAGCGGCGAGCAGGGGGTGTCCACGCACAGCCCTGTTCCCGGAGCCTGCAGGGCCGCTGGGGGTGTCCCCCGGGACAGACCCCCACACACACAATGTGGGGGGCTTGCACACTTACCGGGGTGAGCAGCTCTGGGGTGGAGATAGGGGAACAATCGCCGTTCAGTTTGATGCCACTTCCCAGGTCAAAGTCACAGATCTTCACTGGGGAGACCTGGGGAAAGGGGGGAAGGAGTGGTCGGTGACCCCCCTGGCATCCTCCAGGAACCACAGCCGGCAGCCCCCCGGGGACCACAGCCCTGCTTTGAGGCCACAGCTGCTCACACCATGCTGTGCTGTGGCATATGTGGGGGGTGTGTGTCCCTGGCAGGACCTGGTACATGCCCTCAGACAGGACCCTCCTGCACCCCCCACCCCAGAAATCACCCCACTGTACCCACCCTCCCCTGGCAGCATACCCTGTACCCACCCCTGCTGCTCCCTGCTCACCTGGTCTGGGCTCTCACACAGGATATTTTCTGGTTTCAGATCCCTGTGTGCAATCCCTGGGAGCAAAAGAGCCAATGAGGGCAGAAATCCCCCTCCTACAAGACTGCCATAGTGGAAGGTCTGGGGGTGGCACAGGGACCCCTCCCTCCCCACCCCAAATCACTGCCTGCACCCTGGCAAAGGGCAAAATTTGCTGCTGGCCCTGAATCCCGACCAAACCGGAGGAACAGGATCCACACCACAAAAAGCCTTGTGATGCAGCTGGGCCTGACCCTGCGCGCTGGGACAGGCTCTGTCCCCTGGGCAGGAGGATGGGGGGAGGCAGCGACAGCCCCGGGAGGGCCCGGCGCACCCCAGGGAGTCCTCGGTGGCACCTGGGGCGTCCCAGCTCACCTTTGTTGTGCAGAAAGTGCAGGGCGCTGGCGATATCCTGCACCACCACGCTGGCCTCCAGCTCGTTGAAGTGGCGTCTCCGGTGGATGTGGGTCAGGATGGAGCCTGTGGCCGGGTGAGAGCAGAGCTGGGGCTCGTGGGGGTCCTGCTTCCCCACTCCCCCCGCCCCGGCACGGCACTCACCTCCCCTCATCTTCTCAAACACCAGGTAAAACCTCTCCTCCTCCTCGAAGAACTCAATCAGCTCCAGGACGTTCCTGCAGGGACCATGGCATCAGCCCAGCATCCCCCCAAAACACCCCTGGGGTCGCTCCACACCCCCATCCAGCCCTGGGAGGGATGTGGGATGGGAAAACTGGGCTTGCAGTGATTGAAACCACACGGCCAGGGCCCCCCTGGCTGCATTCCAGGGGGGAGAGGGGCTTGCAGTGCCCGGCTCCACTCCTCCCTAATTGCTCCCAGCCCCTCCTGGCTCGCTCGCTCACCCCACACACAGCCCCACACGCAGCCCCGCCCAGCAGCAGGGGCTCGGCTCGGCTCCAACTTGGCCACCGAGGCCCTGTCGTCATGGCAAACCACTGAACGTCCCTCTGGGTGCTCCACCGCGGCCAGCGGGGCCAAGGGGAGGGAGTGTGGAGCAGAGGGCGGCCTGGCTGTGCCCACGGGTGCCACGAGCATCAGCCCGGTCTCAGCCCACTCCCCGTGCCCACAGCGGGGGCTGCAGTGGCTGCCCCGCCGTACCTGTGTCCCTGGCACTGATAGAGCATCTCCACCTCCCGGAAAACCCTGCTCCGGATGTGTCCCAGGCGCTTCTCTATGATCTGGAAGGCAAAGAGGGGGAGGCTCAGGGAGAGGCAGCGCTGCCGGGGGGGGCCGGGGCACCCCTGCCCCGCCAGCGCAGGGACCCGCGGGGCCGGGCGGGGCTAAGGCAGCAGAACAGGCTGTTCCCGGCGCTGGTGCCAAGCCGCTCCCTCCCGGGGCCGGGGCCAGCAGAGCTCCACGTGACGCTGGAGCACAGGCGCAGCAAAGGGCCCTATGCCCCACTGGGCGCTGGCACAGCGGGGCTTGGTGGCCGTGCCAAGGGTGGACGGGGGGACACCCCACACAGGGGAGGGCAGATGGATGCTCTCATTGCCCTTTGGGGCACATGGAACACCCCACTGCCACACAGCCCTCCCTGCTGCCTCAGCTTCCCCACTGGGGCACCCAAAGGCCCCCATGTTCCCCTGGCATTTGGCTGCATTTTGACACAGGGCCCATCCCAGCCCCCCTGTGCCATGGCTCAGAGTCTGTGCAGTGCAGGGCCACAGGACCATCATCCCTGACCCCAAAAGCAGCTGGCTCACCCCAACATCCTCCAGCACCTGCAGGAGAGAGACCTCCCTGGGGAGAGCAGGAGGTGACCACCCTACCAGCATCATGTGCCCCTGCCTGCCCCAAGTTCCCAGACACATCCCAAGTGTTAATTTAGTCTCCTGTGTGCCCACACTGACAGGGAGAGCAGCGTGCCTAAGGGGAGTCACCGAGGGCCCCGAGCTGGGTGGTGGCAGAGGTTGGTGTGCCACCATCACAGCCCAGCCCTGCCACACTCCTGCCCCTCTCCATCCCCTCCTGCCCATAAAGCCGTGGTCCCTCTCCATCCCCTCCTGCCCATACAGCACCAGATGGCCCTGGGAGCTGGGAGAGGCCATATGTGGAGGGCAGAAAGGGAAAGAGGGGCTGGAGGTGGGAGGGGGCGGGTCTGCAGCCCCAGCTTTACCTTCACCGCGTACTCCTTGTTGGTGATGAGGTTCACGCAGGACTGGACTCTGGCGTGGGCCCCTTCTCCCAGCACCTCCTCCTGCAGCTGGTAAACATCTGGCAGGGGAGAGGTCACCTGAGCTGCCAGCCCCATCACACAGAGCCTGGGGACACCAGAAGGGCCCAGCCCTGCCCTAGGCTGGGGGGAACCCTGGGGTCCCCGAGCAGCCCCGCTCACCTTCGAACCTGCCGGAGAAGCTGTCGGTGGCTCTGCAGCGCTTCTTCTTCTTGTTCCTCTTCTTCGCGTCAGGGATGTCAATGGGTTGACTTGAAGGCATGTCTGTGCCACAGCAAAGCCGCCGGTGTCAGCCATCCTTGTCCACCCACAGCTCCCCCAGCGCCGCCGGGGCCGCCCCCCAAAGCCTTCAGGGCCAAAATCCTGGGGGAGGGATGGGAGGAACCCCCCCGGGATGGAGCCCCATGGGGAGGCACCCGCGACTCACCGGGACGGGGCGGGCACTCGAAGTTGAAGACGGGCTCCAGGTGGTTGGACTGGTCGAACTCCAGGTCGAAAGGGTTTTGCCCCTGTGGGAGTCAAGAGCAGGAGTGAGGTGGCAGCGCTGGATCAGCCACCACCGGCTGCCACCCCGAGCCCAGCACAGACACGGAGCCCAGCATGCTCCAGCTTCTGGGGCACACTCTGCTCACCCCCCTGGGGTGCAGGACACCAGCTCATGGAGGGACACAGCAGAGCTCCAGGGGAGCCAGAGAATGCAGAGGAAGGCTTTGACCACGTCTCCTGATGGGGACGGTGCTGTGAGGTCGCTCCTCCAGCCAGCCCCAGGCCAGCACACAGGGGATGATGAGAGGGATCGAGGCCACCCACACCAACCCAACCTCAAATCTCCACCCAAACCTGAACCACGGTGAGGTAGGAGGGGGAGGAAGAGAAGCCACAGGGCAAGACAGGCCCCAAAGCCACCCCTCCATGTCCTCCCAGCTCCCTGCAAGGTCACGGTGGCTGGAGCCTGCTCTGCCCTGCTCCAGTGGACATCGTGTCCACCAGGCTGTGGGACACTCCCGACCCGGCAGGATCAGGCCTCACTCCAAACCCTCCTGCAGCCCGGGATCCACAGAGGGCATGGGACCTGCCCCTTCCCCTCCCTGAACCCCAGCAGCCCCCGAGGGGACATGGGGACCCTCTGCTTCCTGCTCCCCGGAGCCACCCCTGGGACAGGGCAGCGCTAGGGGCGAAAGGGCCCTGTCCTCCCCAGGATTATGAAATCTGTTTGGGTGGAGGTGGCAGCTCCAGCGGCGTTCCCAAACCCGCCCGGTGCCCGGGCCGGCTGCCAGCCCCAGCACGGCCAACCCCGGCCACCGCCAGAAACACCCAGAACGCGCCTGTTTACTGCAGCCCCGGGGGGGCCGGGGGTCCCCGGCCGGAACGGGGGGGAGGTTCACACCAGAAGTACCCCCCCACCAAGCACAACTTTGGAGCTCCGGGGCCGAAACTCTCCTGTGCTGCATTTTGCCAGCTTTCCTCCCCCTCAAAACCTGGATTTGGGGAGCGCAGCATCGCCCCGCAGCTGCTGCCCCCCGGGGCGAGCCCCGGCAGGACGGGGGGACCGAGGCCTCCGGGAGAGGCACGGGGTGTACG